>CM066330.1:256642843-256940343 GCA_033807585.1 Hydrophis major
CCTAGGCTGTGCCAGAGCTGGGAAAATGAGCTGCGGGTGCTGGGAAAAGCTGCTGGGAAAATGAGCTGCCTCCTCCTGCTGCTCGTTCCCAGATCTCGCTGGGCGAGCCGCGGCTTCCTCACCTCTCAGCAAGCAGGAGGAACCAGCTGCAGCCCTCTCCTCCACAGTGCAGACGTTGACCTTGAGGGGAGAGAGAGGGAGAGATCCTCTCGGGCGAGCGCCTTCCCCCGCAGCCCTCCGCACGAAAGGAGGACCCGCCGGTAGGGGAAACTGAAACGCGGAGGCGCTCGGTGCAGGTGCCTCCAAAGATGGGAAGGACGGGCTGGCGGGCGCTAACTTCGCTCGTTCTCCCCGCGTCGGGCTAAGGGTGGTGGCTGTTTCCACTGCTGCTGCTCCGCAGCCACCCACCTGACCTTCCTTTGAGGTGGAAAGGCTCACTGGGCTGAAGGAACTGGCGCGTCAGAGGCACACAGTGAAGGGAGGTCGGGGAGGAACGGAAGAGGCCCTGGGAAATTAGCCTCCCCACATGGGGTTGGGCTGCCCTCTCGGGCAGGGGAGGCTTTGTAAAATAATTCACTTTACCTTCGAAAGCAAAGGGAAGATGGGAGCGCCTGAAGCCAAGTGTCTCTTCGGGGCTCCGGTTACAAGGAGGAGCCCTGACTGGCCGCACGTGGCTACGCCAAATACTGCGGCAGCAAGGGAGAAGGGGCAGCAAGGAAGAAGAGAAAGCAACGGTGGAAGGTCTCCCGATATGAAGTGCCCCACCAACGCAGGCAGCCCCATATTCGGACAGGCAACAAAAATATTTCCTAATGGCAAACACCCCCCCCCCCCGCCCGCTTTCCCCCCCATTTCGCATGTTTAATATGGGGCTTAATTTGGGGGGAGGGGCTTAATTTGATTTTATGCCAATAAAATATGGTGGGGCTTCCTATTGGTGGAGGCCGTATTGTTGGAGAAACACGGTAGATAGATAGATAGATAGATAGATAGATAGATAGATAGATAGATAGATAGATAGATAGATAGATAGATATAGGAAAGTGGGTAGATAGATAGATAGATGAAAGATAGGTAGATAGATAGATAGATAGATAGATATAGGAAAGTGGGAAGATAGATAGATAGATAGATAGATAGATAGATAGATAGATAGATAGATAGATAGATAGATAGATAGATAGATAGATAGAAAGGAAAGTGGGAAGATAGATAGATAGGTAGATAGATAGATAGATAGATAGATAGATAGATAGATAGATAGATAGATAGATAGATAGATAGATAGATAGATAGATAGATAGATATAGACAGAAAGATGATAGATATAAGAAAAAGAAAGAAAAGAGAGAAAGAAGGAAAAATAAATAAATATGGTGTGCAGTCCACAACTATTCCAAGATCCTTCACACATATATGAGCAGGGGTGGGACCTTACTGGCATAACAAGCAGGAGGAACCGGCTTGGTGAGTATGCGTGAATTGTATACATGTACACTTCGCATGCATGTGCATCACACATGCGTGCATGCGCACTGTTTACAAATCACCAGCTCCTGCAAGCATTCCCCTTCCCCTGCTGACGCGTGGCACTCATCTGTGTCATGCAAAGGAGCTGAGGAGGAAACAGCAGGCACTAAAGGAGAGCCCGGGCAGTCCAGGGTGGGCCAAACAGAAGACCAGAAGATAGTCACAGCAAACCAGTTCGGTTTCAGCTGCTCCTTGGAGCTACCGATTTTATAGAACCGGGCTGAACCGGTAGCATCCCACCCTTGTATACGAATCCAAGGCAAGAATTTCCCATTTTATGCCTCTGCATTTGGTTGCTGGGTATTAAGCGGAAAACTTTGTGCTGTTCTCCTTCAAATTTCATGCTCTTGACTTTCAGCTCATTTCTGCAACTCTTCAGGTGACTTGGGGGTTTCCTTCATCTTTCTAGGAGAACATTTCTGAAAGGGTGGCTTACAGTTCACAGAGAGGGTCAGACAGTGACAGATGGAAGTGGCCATCAAAACGCTATTTTTACAAGTCAGTTTCTGAGCGGGCTTATTCATTTGCAAATTATGCTAATTCCAGAACAACCTGACAGTATCTGAAGGTCTATGGAGCCCAGCTGTTATTTTTGCTCTTTTTAATGGGCTCTGGGTGCAGAGGTGTCACTGGAAGTGTCATCGCACCTGAGTGCCTTTAAAATTAGCCACTCAAACATTACAATGCCATTTTCTTGACTCAGACAATCTACCGAATCATGAACACACATGGAGAACAAGTACAAGATAAGCTCCAGAAAATTAACCACAATTCAAACTAAAAAATACAAGTAATCTTTGACTTACATATACTCTACCTGACTCTGTGGTTTCTTCCCCAAACCTCAAAAACTTTAACCTTAGGCTGTCTATTATTGACCTCACCCCTTTCCTAAGAGGCCTGTAGGGGATGTGCATAAGTGCACCAACGTGCCTACTGTCCCTGTCCTATTGTTTCTTTTCTTATTTGTACCCATTTCATGTGTTCATAACCATGTTTATACTTATACCTGTTATCTAATACTTTCTTGATAAATAAATAAAAAATAAATAAAATAAATAAATAAATTCATTTACTGACCTAGCGAAGTTACAACAGCAGTGGGAAAAGGGGACAGGACCGGTTCTCGCATTTCCAACTGTGGCAGAATCCCCCCCATGGTCACATGATCCAAATTTGTATGCTTGGCAGCTGAATCATACTTATGACGGATGCAATGTCCCAGGGTTACATGATGCTCTTTTGTGACCTTCTGACAAGCAAAGTCAATAGGGGTGACACCAGATTCACTTAACAACTGTGTGTTGTGGCCTGTCAGCTGCCAGCCCCTCCAGCAGCTGCATCGGAGGAGGAGGAGAAGCAGGAGGAGTGGGAGACAGGGTCAGCATCAAGGCAACCCAAGAGGTCCGAGAGGGAAGAGGGAGTGGAGCTGGCAGAAAGAGAGACAGAAGCGGAGCCTGGCCCATCCATCGCCCCTCAGATAGAGAGTCAACACTCCCCAGGTCTGGAGGTAGCTGATAAGGAAGAGGAGGAACAGCTGATGCGCAGATGCACAGAAGGCAGAGGAGAGGAGAGCAGTGGAGCTCTATGGGCTGATCCTTGGGACAGAAAAACCCCATCCTAGCTCTGGGGATAAAAGGCAGGGGGCAGAGATGAATAGCTATGACAGACAACTATTAATCTTCCTGCTGGACAGACTTATTAGCCTGCTGTGTGTGTGTGTGTGTGTGTGTGTGTGTATGAGAGAGAGGGAGGGAGGGAGGGAGGGAGACTTTTTCCTGGGGTTGCTGGTGCTCCTAATAAAGGAATCATTGTTTTAACTACAGAGAGATTGTCGTGTTTGTGAGCCAGGTCAGAACACCGTGTTACTAATTTAAGAACTGCAGGGATCCACTTAACAAATGTAGCAAGTAAGGCAGTGGTGGGATTCAAAAAAATTTAGCGCCAGTTCTGTAAGCGTGGCTTGTTGGGCATGGCAGGGGAAGGATACTGCAAAATCCCCCTCCCCTCCCCTCCCCATCCCACTAACCTGCTTTCCAGCTCCGTTCTCCTGTGCAGGGCAACCAAAGAAGACTCAGCCAATCAGCTGGGACTCATGGGAGGCTGAGAAGAGATGGAGGCGGGGCCAGTCAGAGGTGGGATTTGCCAGTTCTCTGAACTACTCAAAATTTCTGCTACTGGTTCTCCAGATCTGGTCAGAACCTGCTGAATTCACCACCTCTGAAGTAAGGTCATCAAATGAGGAAAAACTCGCTTAACAAATGTTTAATTTGGCAACAGAAATATTGGGCTTGATGGTGGTCATACGTGAAGTACTACCTGTAGTATCTGCCTGGAGAAAACTACAGATCATTTGTTAGCTTTAAGAGGGACTGGATTTGATTTCCAGAACCTTTTCTTTACTTGTTATTGAGTGAGCTCATCCATATTCATGGGTCTTCCTACTGTCTCAGCAATGGCACACTTTGTCGAGTTTGTCCGTTGCGTGATGCTGAACTAATATTTGCAATGTTCCCCTGTAGCTCTGGGCCAGCTCGTTGTGTTGTGTTTGCTGTGACGTTTGGACCAATTTCAGCCATTTGCCTCAAAGAGAGTCCTGCCTTGCAGGGTTTAAGAACCCCAATTCCCTGCCTCTCTTTTCTTCTCGTTTTGCAATTGCCCCACAACAGACACACAAATTTTACTGCCGTACCATAATCACCCTTTGGAGGCCGTATCCCCAGGTCCATCATTTATTGGGTTTATTTTCATTTAATGTATTTAGTTAAAACAATTCATATGCCCATTCCCTCCCACCTCACAGCAGGAACTCAGATTTTTTATCCACAGGACCAACAAAACTGAGAAAAAGTGGACTGCCCTCGTGGATAGATCCTGAAAATGCCTGTAGTGAACTCACACAACTGCTTAGCCAAGAAATTGAGAAATAATCAGATTTGTTTTTGATGATGCAGGTCATCTCCTTAAAAAGTTCTTGATGGTTAACAGGTGTCTTTGTTCAGAACAGTGGTGGGATTCAAATTTTTTTACAACCGGTTCTGTGGGTGTGGTTTGGTGGGAGGGGAAGGATACTGCAAAATCGCCCTTCCCTCCCCACCTGACTAACCTGCTTTCCAGCTCCGTTCTCCTGTGTAGGGCAACCAAAGAAGACCCAGCCGATCAGCTGGGACTCAATGGGAGGCAGAGAAGAGATGGGGACGGGGCCAGTCAGAGGTGGGATTTGCCGGTTCTCCAAACTACTCTAAATTTCTGCTACTGGAGAATTTCTGACCAATTTCTGGAGAATTGGTCAGAACCGGCTGAATATCACCTTAGAAGAAAAAAAAGTAGTGGGAGAGAAACAGCAGTGCAGTCTCCCAACCTGGGCAACTTTAAGATGTGTGGACTTCAATTCCCAGAATTCCCCAGCCACCACAGACTAGGGAATTCTGGGAGATGAAGTCCGCACATCTTAAAAGAGTTGAAAGTGAGAAACCCTGAGCAAAGTAGTATAGTGGTGGTAAGAAAGTATTTTTGAAGGTGGGTGTCCTTGCCTGAAAGAAAATTATACAGGTAGTCCTTGATTTACGACTAAAATTGAGCCAAAAATTTATGTTGCTAAGTGAGACAGGCGTTAAGTGACATTTGGCCCCTTTTACGATCTTTCTTGCCAAAGTTGTGACATCAATCACTGCAGTTGTTTAGTTAGTACAGGTAGCCCTTGACTGACAAGCCCAAAATTTCTGTTGTTAAAGGAAACATTTGTTAAGTGAGTTTCACCCCGTTTTACGACCTTTCTTCCCACAGTTGTTAAGTGAATCACTGCAGTTGAACAGTGAATAAACCGGTTGTTAAGTGAAACTGGCTCCCCATTGACTTTGCTTGTCAGAAGGGTCACCAAAGGGGAGCCCCTAACCCTTGGACCCTGCGACCGTCATAAGTATGAACCAGTTGCCAAACGTCTGAATTTTGATGACATGATTATGGAGATGCTACAAAGGTCATAACTGTGAAAAACGGCCATGAATCACTTTTTTGGGGGCCATTGTAAAAGTTTGAATGGTCACTAAATGAACTATGTAAGTCGAGGACTACCTGTAACATAGTGGTAATTTTTCACTACGTCTTTTTAACTGTGGCAAGAAAGGTTATAAAATGAGGCAAAATTCACTTAACAACTGTCTCTCTTAAAAACAGAAATTGTGGTTGAAAGTCAAGAACTACATGAACAGTGGAGGTTTGGTGCCATTTTTTTCCAAGCTCAAGTCTATTTTGAAGTACGTCCCCCATGAGCTTTGAGAAACTTACTCTGAAACCAATGGCTTTAAGGTAGTGATGGGATTCAAACAATTTAACGACCGGTTTCTGCCCTAATGATTTCTTCCAACAACCACTTCAACAAACTGCTCAAAAAGTTAACAACCGGTTCTCCTGAACCAGTGTGAACTGGCTGAATCCCACCACTGCTTTAAGAGGTCTAGATATGCATAATGCTTGGCTCAAATATGAAGAACAGCTGCAGCAGAGGTGTTATTCAGCCAGTTCTGACAGGTTCTGGAGAATGGGTAGTGGAAACTTTGAGTATTTGGGAGAACCAGTAAATGCCACCTCTGGTTGGCCCGACCCTATCTATTCTCTGCCTCCTGAGTCCCAGCTGATTGGCTGGGTCTTCTTTGGTTGCCCTGCACATGAGAACAGAGCTGGAATGCAGGTTAGTGGGGTGGGGAGGGAATAAGGATTTTGCAGTATATTCTTCCCCTGACACATTCGCCAAGACAGGCCCATCAAGCCACACCATACCCACCAAGCCACAGAACTGGCAGTGAAAAAAAATTGAACACCATCATTGGGTTGCAGGAATTGGGCATGGCTAATCTAGTGAAGAGAAGGACCAGGGGAGACATGAGAGCACTCTTCCAACGTTTGAGGGGCTGCAACAGAGAGGAAGGGGTCAAGCTATTCTCCAAAGCACCTGAAGGACAGACAAGGAATAATGGATGGAAACTGATCAAGGAGAGAGATTCAACCTGGAAATAAGAAGAAACTTTCTGACAGTGAGAACTATCAACCCATGGAACAGAAATTGCCTTCATGGGAGCTTCATCACTGGAGGCCTTCAAGAAGACGATGGACTGCCCTTTGTCAGAAATGATGTAGGGTCTCCTGCTTGCACAGGGGGTTGGACTAGGTGACCTACAAGGTCCCTTCCAACTCCATTATTTTGTAATCAAGCGAGCTGAAACTTTAGGAATAAAGTTATATAACTTTGATGAGGGATTTCTCTCTCTCTCTCTCTCTCTGTCTTTTTCAAAATAATCAGATAAAAATTGGAATTAATGAAAAATTAACTAAAGCTGACCTAAATACAGTCTTTTTGACGTGCACATTGTTCTTATTGTCCTTAGGCCAATCTTGAAATAATCTATAGGGAATGATTATTCTGCATAAAAGTATCCATGCATTTGACTAATGAAATGCAATTAAGCATCTGGGGAAGCAATTATGCTAATGGTTCCTTAAGTAGGATCCAGCATCACGATGGGTCTTGTTGAGCACAGATGTCCATTCTGCCATGGACAGTCAGCAGATCGTTGTGCTTCCTTCTCGTTCCTTAGCTTAGGTCAAAGGTTCTTCACTTGGTGACCTCCAGATGTTCTGGACCTGCAACTTTCAGAAACTGGCCTTGAGAAATGTACAGACTTTAAACATCTGGAGAACACCAAGATGGTCTGTGTCGTTTCTTTCCTTACTATTACCGGGTTTTGGAGGGAGGGGGAATGCTTGAATAATCAGGAACCTTTGTGCAAAGGTGCTTTTTCAAAAGGCAGCTGAACTTTTCTCTTGAAAAAGCACCTTTGGTACAACCACGACCTGGAGGACTGAGAATCTCCATAGACATGAACCTTTGTTCAATTCCTTATGAGCAGGGCTGGGATGCTGGGGGTTCGGGAGGGGTTTGGGAGAACCCCTAGCTAAGATTCTGTGCAGCTCAGAGAACCCCCAAATCCTACACCTGGCTGGCCCCGCCCTCCCCAATTCTCCCCACCCCTCCCAGGAGTCCCCACACAGCCCGTTTTGGATGCAGGGAAGTGCAGGGCCCACACAAAAGGCTTGGGGAGGGCGAAAAACAGGCCTCCCGGAAGTTCGGGAAGGCTGGAAATGAGCCTGTTTCCAACTTCCAGAGAGCCTCTGGAGAAACAAGTAAAGTAATAACTAGCAGTCAGCATGGGTTTGTTAAAAACAGATCATGCCAAACGAATCTTATTTCATTCTTCAACACAGTGACTAAATTAGTACACCAGCAAAATACTGTGGACATAATATATTTAGATTTCATCCAGGCATTCGATAAAGTAGACCACAACCTACTTCTTAGTAAGCTAGAAAAAAGTGGAATTGGTAGCACCACCACTAGATGGATTCGCAACTGGCTGGCAAACCGTACTCAACGAGTAGTCCTTAATGGGTCTAAGTCTGCATGGAGGGAAGTAAGCAGTGGAGTGCGACAAGGTTCCGTCTTAGGCTCAGTACTCTTCAATATCTTCATTAACGACTTAGATGAGAGAATAGAAGGGGAACTTACCAAATTTGCAGATGATACTAAGCTGGCAGGAATAGCTAACACCCAAGAAGACAGGCTCAAGATCCAGATGGATCTTGACAGAGTAGAACACTGGGCCATATCTAATAAAATGAAATTCAATATAGAGAAAAGTAAAGTCCTACACTTAGGCAAGAAAAACCAAAAGTACACATATAGACTGGGGGAAACCAGGCTCAATAGTAGTAACTGTGAGAGGGATCTTGGAGTCTTAGTGGACAACCAGCTAAATAAGAGCCAGCCGTGTGCAGCAGCAGCCAAAACAGCTAAAGCAATCCTAAATGGCATGAACAGAAGTATTCAATAAAGATCAAGAGAGGTACTAATACCACTCTATAAAGCCTTAGTAAAACCATACCTAGAGTACTGCATCGAGTTTTGGTCACCAAAGTATAAAAAAGATGTTGAGACTCCAGAAAAAGTACAGAGAAGAGCAACCAGGATGATTAGGGGACTGGAGGCTCAAACATGAAGAATGGTTACAGGAACTGGCCATGGTTAGTCCAGTGAAGAGAAGGACCAGGGGAGACATGATAGCAATGTTCCAATATTTGAGGAGCTGCCACAGAGAAGAGGAAGGGGTCAAGCTATTTTGCAAAGCGCCTCTAGGCCAGACAAGGAACAATGGATGAAAACTGAACAAGGAGAGATTTAACCTGGAAATAAGGAGAAATTTTCTGACAGTGAGAACAATCCACCCATGGAACAGAAGTTGCCCTCAGAAATTGTGGGAGCATCATCATTTGAGACTTTCAAGAAGAGATTGGACTGCCATTTGTCAGAAATGGTGTAGGATCTCCCGCTTGGGTGGGGGGTTGGACTAGATGACCTACAAGGTCCTTTCCAACTCTGATTATCTGTATTATCTGCCCAGGGAGGCCATTTTCACCCTCCTGGAGGCTTGAGAAAAGTCTCTGGAGCCTGTGGAGGGCAAAAACAACTCCCCAACATGGTGCAGGAGGCTGACTAGGCCATGCCCACCATGGTCACGCTCACCCAGCAACTGGGCAGAGAACCCTTTACTAAAATTTTTGAAGCCCAAGTAAGGTGAACTTCTCTGACTGATTAATCAATGGAATAGCCTGTCCCCTGGAGTTGTGGGTGCCCCATCGCTGGAGGTTTTCAAGAAGAGATTAGACAACCATTTGACTGGGATGGTATAAGGTTTCTGGCTGGTGCAGGAAGTTGGACTAGAAGGCATCTAAGGTCTCTTCCAGACTTCTGATTCTATGTTCTATGAGTAGCACTTGTCACTCAGTATTTGTTTCTCTACTGGCTGTTTTTGGAAGAAAAATCCAATCCAATTCCAAGCCACGAGAAAAAAGCTGGAAATAAAATAGAGGCTGACTACAAAGAATAAAGGTCTCTGTTTATTTAGATGCCAGAAGCATCAGTGACAGCAGCATGTTTCTGGGGTGGCTGACCAATTGGCTGGGTGAGTGGATGGATTTATATAGGATTCTGTGGTTTGGTGATTGAAATACTCCAGGGGAGTTGTACAAGGTAGCGAGCCTTGTGTCTTTTACTATACCAATGGTGGTGAATTAATCCTATTGTGTCCTAAAAGTCCTGTCCTGTCCTTAGAAGTTGGGTGGGGAATGTAAATTCTTAATCCCATCAGCTCCAGCCTTCTGTGGGAGCTTGTGGCCAAAGGCGTTTTGTTCAGTCATGGTATTCTACCAGTTTGTCCTGGTTCAAGGATTATCTGTGAATGAACTGGTTTGCTCTGACGATCAGCCCTGATATCTGAGGAATTCTGACAGTTGAAGTCCACAAGCCTTAAAATTGACGAGTTTGGAGACATCTGGTCTCAGCAACTGTAGATTCTGAGTGGCTTCCTTCTATTTTATTTTCCAAATTCATACACACACACACACAGAGTACATGCTCCTGGATGCTACTCCTGGTGGGATGGACTTAACGGTTGGATAGACTTAGAAGAGAACAATGTACAACATTATCTATAAGTCTCTGAATAAGTAACTCCGTTGCCATATTTCTTTTAAAGTGTCTTCAAGTCAGCCTTGGCTCCTGGCTAGCCCATGGACGAATCATTGCAATTTTCTTGGTAATATTTTTTGGAATGGAATGGAATAGTTATGAATACATGAAATGGATATATGTAAGAAAAATAAAAAGAAACAATAGGACAGGGAGGTAGGCACATTGGTGCGCTCATGCACGCCCCCTACAGACCTCTTAGGAAAGAGGTGAAGTCAATAGTAGACAGTCTAAGGTTAAAGTTTTTGGGGTTTGGGGAAGAAACCACAGAGTCAGGTAGAGTATTCCAGATATTGACCACTCTGTTGCTGAAGTCGTATTTCCTGCAATCAAGTTTGGTGTGATTAACCTTGAGTTTGTATCTATTGTTTGCTCTTGTGTTGTTATAATTGAAGCTGAAGTATTCATTGACAGGTAGGACATTGCAATATATAATTTTATACACTATACTTAGATCAGACCTAAGACGGGGTAGTTCTAGGTTTTCTAGGTCTAGAATTTCAAGTGGTGGCATAAGGTATTCTACAATGGGTAGAGAAGTGGAGAACTCTTGTGAAATATTTCTGGATTTTCTCAATTGTGTTAATATCAGGTAATGCAGGTTCCAGACTGATGAGCTGTATTCAAGTATAGGTCTTGTTGTGAATCAATAAAATACTTGAATAAAGATTATTAAGAACTTGAAGCAAAGTGCAGGGTTCTGGCCCTGCACTTCTGATTGGCCGATAATAGCGACATCGGATTGGTCCGTTCAGGAGAATCTGATTGGCTATTAAGGAGCCTCTCCCATTGGTTAATGGAGCTAGCGCTCCCCGTGTTTCATTGGTTAAAGAGTTAAGAGTTTGTCTATATAAAGGGGGCCATTGCGGCCATGGAGCAGAGCTGTTTTCACATGTAAATAAAGAGTTTGAAGTTCACTGTTCACCGGCTTGTCTCCTCCTTTGCACCCATGCACAGAACTTAACAGGTCTAGCAAATGTTTTGTATGCCCTAGTTAGTAGTGTGATATTATAGAGAAAAAGCTATGTAGGATTAGGTTAACACCATGTGACTCACTCACACCCACATCATCCATTTTGGCTTTTTTGACACCTCTCCCTTTCTATGCACACCAAACAAGCACACAGGTTGGATAACTGGATGTACAATTCTGAAGCCTTAATTTTATTAGATCTGATACAAAGGAATTATGTGGCACGGACCCCATTTCTACCATGCTTTGCATCCCTTGCGAAGGGCCTCATTATGCAAATGGCATCATTTGCAAACTGACACCATTTCACAGTTCATATAATGAGGTGCCCTCTGATAGAAGAAGCAGTTAAAAAATAACAGATCAGACTTCCTTTCTTTGAATGATGATTTATTATGTGTGTGTTTAAAAAAGAACACATTAGTCAAAAAAGGGGTTCATTTTCTGCAGAAGGAAGGAGGCAGCAAGCATCTCTTAAATGCATGACTTCAATGAGATGGTGAGGTTCAAGGGTTGGTTTTAATTGGCTGCTAATCATGCCCCCCCATCAATGGAGGGAACAAGACCTGAAGCTTGAAAAGGAAATCTGTCAAAGGGGGGAAAAAGCCCAGGGTAGAATAAAAATGGTAGAAAGACGACACTCAGGCAGAGGGGAAGGAAGAATGGAAGAATGTAAAAATAAAGCTCTGATGGAACTTGATCAAGTTTTGATATCATTGTCATGTTGAAAGTTTGATGTAAGTCGGCAAGGTTGTGGAAGTTGCACCCATCTAGGTTTCTTTGCAGCTGTAGGAAAAGTATATTTTCTGTCTGTCTGTCTGTCTGTCTCATCTCTCTGTCTGTCTGTCTGTCTCTCTCCCTCTCTCATCTACTATATCTAATCTATATCTCTATTATCATCACACCCTCATATCTATTAATTTATATTTCTAATATACATACATACATACATACAATCTATATGTCTATTATCATCTCTCTTTCATCTATCTAATCTATATGTCTGTTATCATCTCACTCTCTATATATGTGCGTCTGTGTGTGTGTATATGTATTATATGTATATGTATACAATTTATCATTTTCATTTCTCTCTCTCTTTATATGTGTGTGTGTGTGTATTATATGTATATGTATACAATTTATCATTTTCATTTCTCTCTCTCTTTTTATGTGTGTATTATATGTATATGTATACAATTTATCATTTTCATTTCTCTCTCTCTTTATATGCGTGTGTGTGTGTGTGTGTTATATGTATATGTATACAATTTATCATTTATATCCTCCCTTTTTTATTTTTACAAACAATCCAAGCTGATGAATATATTCATCATACCTTCCTCCTTCTATTTTTCCCAAAACAATAATCATGTGAGATGGGTTGGGCTGAGACAGAGAGATAGAGGGAGGGAGGGAAGGAAGGAGGAAGGGGGCAAAGTCACCCAGTCAGCTTCCATGCCTAAGGCAGGACTAGAACTCACAGTCCCCCAGTTGCTTACCTGATGCCGTAACCACTAGATACTGAGTTCACCAGCAGACAGCCAATTTGATGTATAGCCATAGGATTCTGAGTTCTAGTTCCACCTTAGCCATGAAAGCCTTTGGAGGACTTTGGACCAATTACCAGGAGACAGTGAGTTCTAGTCCTGCCTTAGGCATGAAAGGTGGATGGGTGACTTTGGGCCAATCACAGGAGACGGAGAGTCCTAGTCCTACCTTAGGCATGAATGCTTGATGGGTGACTTTGGACCAGTAACTAGCAGGCTGGGAGTTCTAATCCCATCTTAAACATGAAAGCCGACGGAGTGACCTGGGATCAGATATATTCTTTATCAGCCCAACTCACCTCATAAAATCGTTATGGGGAACATAACAGTAAGAAATATTATGTATGTTTGCTGCCTTGAGTTACTTATCAAGCAATAAAAGGCAGGATTAAAAAAAATGAAATTAATATATAATGACAACCTCAAAGTTGCCCATGAGATGACCAGGTTCTATACTTAATCTTGCAAGCCGCCTGGAGTCACCGCGAATGAATAGGGGGGGCATAGAGGTTGGTTTGATAAATCAAAATAAATATACCTTAGCCAAAAGGCCGAGATCTTGGACAAGCTGGAAAATTTCATCCAGCAGTGTTCCAAATCTAATGATGTTAAAAAGAAAAAAGTCAACTGCAGCAAGATAAGCATCGTTGCATTTTGCTTAGACTCTACGAAATGTTAAATATCCAACTCTGACCTGAGATTGCAAGAAAGGGGCCCTTCCTCTAAACAGCAGGGTGATATTTAAAGTAGGTTAATATTCTAATACTTTATTTAATATTTTGAACGTCTTAGCTCAACGTTTTCGTAACCTGGCATCTTACTCATTTTGTGGCTTAGCAACTTAACAGTTCAGCATCTTATTATCCTAGTATAGATTCACCATAGTTCAGCAATTTAGTAAATTCAGCTTTTAAGTACCTTAATTTGACTCTAATATATCCATTTATATTGTATTGTAGTCTGTTGCAGATTATATTATGCAATTTGGTTAGCAATTCTTTTCCATTTTTTTCCTGAGCTCTTAAATCATCTGCTGTGCAATTGTCTTATCATTTTGGTCGAACAGCTCAATAAAGGTGATTGACTGATCAGATATAGACTACCTGCTTTGCTTCATTTTATCTTCTTAAGGATTAATTGAACTGTGATAAGGAGTCCTGGGAAATTGCAGTCTAATATAGGTAGTCCTTGACTTACGACCACAATTGAGCCCAACGTTTCTATTGTTAAGTGAGACAGATTTAAGTGCATTTTGCCCCGTTTTATGACCTTCAATGCCATGGTTGTTAAGTGAATTGCTGCAATTGTGGAGTTAGTAACACGGTTGTGAAGTGAATCTGGATTTTCCAATGACTTCGCTTGTGGGAAGGTCGCAAAAGGGCTCCAGGACATCGCAACCATCATAAATGTGAGCCAGTTGTCAAACATTCAAACGTAAATCTTGAGACCATAGGGATGCTAGAACAGTCGTTAAGTGTGAAAATGGCAAAGTCACTTTTTTCAGTGGCGTTGCAAATTCAAACTAAACCATTGGTTGTAAGTTGAGGACTAGCTCTAGCTGGCCACAATAGAGTTAAGTATAGGCCAGTGATGGTGAACCTTTTTGTTGTAGTGTGCTGAAAGCTTGTGCGCGTGGCAGCACCCACAATGCAATGCACCTCCCCCCCTGTGCATACGTGTGCAACACCCCTGCTCTGCCTCCTTACCTGCACTGCACATGTGTGTGCCTCCCTGCTGATTTTTGCCCCATTTGAGGCTGTTTTTGCCCTCCCAGAGTCTCGAGGGAAGCCTCTGCAGCCTCAGGAGGCGGAAAAATGGGCCTTCTGGAAATACCAGAAGTGCCAAAACGGTCCTGTTTTTCGGCCTCCTGTGGCTGCAGAGGCTTCCCTTGAGACTCTGGAAGGATGAAAACGGCCTCAAATGGGCCAAAAATCAGCTAAGAGGTGCGTGCATGTGCAGTGCAGGTAAATTTGACTGGGGTTCACATGCCCGCACAAATGGTTCTGCGTGCCACCTGTGGCACGTGTGCCATAGGTTCGCCATCATGGGTATAGGCAATCCCTGACTTACGGCCAGTTGATTAACAATTGATCAAAGTTACCCCAGATCCTGCCAACTGGCCTGCATTTGCAGAGGTTTGCAGTGTCCTGAGATCTTTTAAAATGTATAATCCCTTGAAATTGTTAAGTTTTTTTTTTTTTTTAAATAGATCTGCTGAGTGTCTATGGAGATTCTTAGTCACCCAGGTCATGGTTGTCGCAGGGGTGCTTTTTCCCAAGAAACAACTGGACTTTTCTTTGAAGACATTTCACTTCTCATCCAAGAAACTTCTCCAGCTCTGACTGGGTGGTGGGGAATGGAAGGGTTTATACTCCTTGCAGACAGCTGGTCATTTGCATTTTTTTAGAGAGTCATTGAGGCCACCTGGAGGTCTGCTGAGATTTAAATTTATTTTTGTCTGAAAGAGATTCTGGAAAAATTTTGGAAATCTTTGCAGATGTAGGACAGGCAGAGCATGGGGGACGGAGTCAAGAGAGGAATAAGCTTGGAGTCCTTACATTCCCACAAGTTAAGACCAACCTTTCTTGAATTCCCTTAACTCTTATCTAGTGCCAATTTATCACCATTAGTTGGCTAGATTACTTGTGTATAGACATGAGCAATAAATCTTCTTAACTGGAACTTAATGTGTGGTCCTTATTCTTCCCACCTGACAGCAAGGCAGGTGAGACTATCGAAAGACACGACACACTGTATATTGAAACCTACATCTGTTTTTCTGCCTAGCATCCATCTATTTTCCCTATTTGCCTTAATTGGTTTTCTACAAACTCACAACACTATGAAGCAAATGTGTTGGGGACCCTCGTGTTGAAAGAAGGCAATAAAGAATGACAGGAGATTAAGATTTCTCAGAAATCCTTTATTTTAATGTCGTTTATGGAGCTTCTCTTAACTTGAGAAAGGATTGGCCAAGAGTCATGAGGAATAAAAATTGGTGGGAGTCACATCTTCTCTTTTCGGTCCCCTATTTGAAGAATCTACTTTCCCTCTGGCTAATGAAATTCAACAAAAAATATATATAGATGCAAAAGTTCACCCTGAGGCTTTATGGAACAAGGCTGAGCTGGCAAAACCAGGGCTGAGCATGGGAGCCATAGGGTCTGTCTCTAAATGAGAGCATTCGTGTTCTTCCTTTATTCCACCAGTAAAACCAGTGGGTTTTTTTTAATAGAAAGGTTGCAATGCATCGTCTTCGAGACCTACTTCTCCAATACTGCTTGATGAGAAAGCTGAAGCTGCAGCTTTGTAGCTCTACGGATCCCGATAATACATAAAAAATGACTCACTAGCATTGGGCAAGATTATGTGGCTTTGCAAAAGAAAACCCACGTGGGCCTGGTTAGCAAAAAGGTGACATCTACAACTGTAAGAGATTATGCTAATCAGGCAGGATACTATAAATACGTGGAATGGGAGGTAATCAGATCCTATGCCAAATTCTGGATATAATACCTTTTAACGACGGAATGACAGAGTTAGAAGAAGCCTTGTAGGTCATCTAGTCCAACCCCACCTGTCTAAGCAGGAGACCTTACATCACTTCCGACAAATGGTAGTCCAGTCTCTTCTTGAAAGTTTCCAGGGATGAAGCTCCCACATCTTCTGAATGCAAGTTGTTCCATTGGTTTGATTGTTCTCACTGTCATAAAATTTCTCCTTATTTCTAGGTTGAATCTCTTCTTGTTCAGATTCCATCCATTATTCCTTGTCTGGCCTTCAGGTGCCTTGGAAAATAGCTTAACCCCCTCTTCTTTGTTGCAGCTCCTCAAATATTGGAAGATGCTATCCTGTCTCCCCTGGTCCTTCTCTTCTCTTCCCTAGACTAGCCATGCCCAGTTTCTGCAACCGTTCATCGTATGTTTTAGCCTCCAGTCCCCTAATCATCTTGGTTGCTCTTCTCTGCACTTTTTCTGGAGTCTTTTATTTTAACTATTGAGATTTTCTGTCATTCAGGTCATGGTTGTCCCAAAAGTCTTTTTTCAAAATCCAACTTTCTTTTGCTTAAAAACATTTCACTTCTCATCCAAGAAGTTTCCTTAGGACTGAAGAAGCTTCTTGGGTGAGAAATGAAACATTTTCAAGGAAAAACATCGTCCAGTTGCCTTTTGAAAAAGCCTCTTTGAGACTTTTATTACATCCATTATGTCGATTCATTATCAGTATTTCTTACCACATAAGAGTCTTCATTAGTTATTTAGGTGACAGACTTATCTTCATTATTCTTATCTTGCCTCCAGAAGTTCTGGATGCTCCAAAATTGGAGGCTTTTACGAGGAAACTGAACAAACCTTTGTCTGAAATGGTATAGGGTTTCCTGCTTGAGCAGGGGGTTGGTCTAGAAGACCTCCAAGGTCCCTTCCAATTCTGTTATTCTGTTATTCCAAGCCCACCAAGTGGACCCAAACGCAATAATACTCTTCAACTCACGTTCCCCGGTAGCCCTTTATCTACTGCAGCTTTCTACTCCTAAAACTTGCAAAGTTAGTTCTTATACCGCATTGCTAATCCAAGGAAATTTATTTCTGGGATTGCTTCTCATCTCTGCTTGCTATTGAACCAATCTGACCAATGCCTTTAGCTCACTCGGCAGAAGGATTCTCTTATTATTGGTAGACTAGGGTTATGGTTTGGTGTCTTCCAGTTAGTTTTGACTCCTGGCAATGGCCTGGATGACTTTATGCACTTTTTGTGGCAACATTTTTTTTTTGGGAAATCTGTCGGCAATTCTAAAAAGACCATAGAAATATTTTATGAGTTAACTGTCATTTGATGTTGGGTTCTTCTTCTTGGGGCTGAGAGAGAATGACGGGCCTAAAGCCATCCAGTTGGCTTCCGATCTAAGGCAGGATTAAAACTCATGGTCTTCTGGATTCTAGTCCAGTGCCTTTAGCTACAACTTCAAATTGACTCTCATCGTAAAGATACCCTTCAAATTTTCAGAACTTCATCTGATGCCACCATAGATTGATGAGCTGCTGCCTGCAGCTCTCTCTTCAGCTGGCTGTCATTGTTTCAGAGATACGTTAGCTGGATTGTCCCTTTCAAGCTGCAAACAAAGCTTCCTTCTGTTGGAAGATTTCCTGCAATTTGAAAGCTTCCTGCAAATTCAGAGTGAGCTAGAAGCACCCTAACCTATCCTTCTTCCTGATGCATTTGTGTCTATGTACAACTTCGTCCCTACCTGTAATCTCCTGAGGTAAAGCTCTGCAAACCCTTAGCCATGTGACTACTCTGCTCAACGCTTCAGTGAGCTGTTCCCTGGACACAATCCAGCAGGGAACTGACCTACAAAATTCTTTTTCTCTAGTTTCTTCTATTACTAGAAGGTTGGGATGATTTTCTGCTGAATCCTTGACTTTTCATTTCTCACTGCAAATTCGCAATAATGAAAATGCATCGCCTTCATTGGCAGCACATCTTTAACACAAGGATGCATGCCCGAGACTTTCTGTTTAGACTCCGTTTCAGTTCTGGAGAGCTTCAACTCAAGCCAAGGTTAATGTTTCTCCATGGGCTTATTTGGACTCTTGAGTGCCTTTATGTTGGTAGTTCCTTAAGGGAACCTCACTGGATTCTCAGGATTATATAGGACAACTAATGCCATCATGCAATTGGAACCAGCCCTCCCCTCCCCCGACCCCCTCAAAGAGATATAGATGATGACCATGGTTTTAGGCAAATGACGCAACCTTGGAAGGCAATCCCGGAGCTTCTAAGGAAAAAAGTCATGCGCTGATGTGATGGTAGATTATGAATAGCAGCCAGCCCGAGATGAAAGCTGGGGCTTTCCGGGGTGGACTTAAATCTGCTGAACTTAACCAATTCCGTTTCCAGGCTGGACTGTTCCTAGATCATCCCTGCCAGCCAAGGTGGGAGGAAAAGTCCCACCGTTCCCAGCAAGCAGACTAAGATAAACATCCACAGGAATATTCTGTCAATGACCATCGCCACATATTTCCAGTCTTCTTTCACCTACAGAGAGAGAGAGAGAGAGAGAAAAGGAGAATCAGAAGCAAAACATAAAAGATAAAAGATAAAGGTAAAAGTTTCCCCTGTCCAATCGTGACTGACTCAAGGGGGTGGTGTTCATCTCCGTTTCTTAGCCAAAAGACCAGCATTGTCCAAAGATACTTCTGTGGTCATGTGGCCAGCAGGACTATATGCTGAGGTGCACAGAATGCTGTTACCTTCCCACCAAAGTGGTAGCTATTTACCTAATCGCATTTGCATGTTTCCGAACTGCTAGGTGGGCAGGAGCTGGAGCAAGGAACGGGAGCTCCATCAGGCAGTACACGTTTTTGATGTCATTATTACAGACTTAGGATTATTTGACTCTTCTAGTTAGCATAAAAAGAACCACTGTGATTGACATCAAAGTATTAGTTATATAATAATTTTCAGTTTGGAACTAATTGTTTAATATTAAAATCCATATGGATCTAATTATATGTTGATAAATGGAAATAAGAGAATGGTGAAGCCAATTTAACAGGAATTTAAATATCTAAAAATGTAGAGAGAAAAAATAACAACAACAATACATTTTAAGAAGATACTTGGTTGATACCTAAGATGCTGGCAGCAACCTATATCAACCATCAGCACCAGTCAATTATATTTATGATACATTTTTAAATGTTCAGTTGACTGAGTTTCCCGTTTAATGAATAAAAGAGATGATGATGACGATCATCATCGTCATCATTGTCATCATCCAAGGAAAAGTAGATAAGGAAAAGACCTGGTTATGGCTGACCAACAGAACACTGAAGAAAGAGACAGAAGGCCTGATTCTTGCAGCCCGAGAACAAGCCATCAGAACGAATCTAATCAAAGCCAAAATAGAAAAATCTGCTGATGACCCCAACAGACTGCAAAGAAGCGGACGAAACCATCAATCACATACTGAGCTGTTGCAAGACTCAGACAAACAATGTCACAACACAGTCACTCAGATGGTCCATTGAATCTTGTGTCACAACTACCATCTGCCTGTAGCAAAGAACTGGTGGGATCATAAGCCTGAAAAAGTGGTCGAAAATGAGCGTGCAAAACTACTGTGGGACTTCCAAATACAGACTGACAAAGTTTTGTGTTAAGTACTGAGCGTGGGTGCGAAGAATGGAGACGAGCCGGTGAAATAGTGAACTTCAAAACTCTTTATTAACATGGTGTGACAGCTCAGCTCAATGGCTGCAACGGGCCTCCTTATATAGGCAACTTATTAACTATTCAACCAATGAAACCCAGGGAACGCTAGCTCCATTAACCAATGGGAGAGGCTCGTTAATGGCCAATCAGATTTACCTGAACGGACCAATCTGATGTCACCATTAACGGCCAATCAGAAGTGCAGGGCCAGAACCCTGCACTTGACTTCAAGCTCTTGATAACTTTATTAACACATTTATTCATTCACAACACCCCTTCCCCCCGGGTTCCGTTTACGGGGTGCGGTTACGTAGTCCTTGAGGTAGGCCAGTTGTTTTGTTAGTCTATTTGATTTCCGTATTGCACCCGGTATTTGGCTGCAATCTTGTTGAGGTAGGACGTTATCTGGTGAAAGGGTTCGAATTCTCGTTGTCACCAACATCTTCGGTATCACCATGAGGCGAGCTCACTCCCATCCCCAATTCTTCTTCATGTGTTTCCGTTTTGCCGTCGTTTCTATCATTAAAACTTTCTGCTATTCCAAGTTCATCTTCCTCCGTATCTCCTCCCCCCTCAGTTTGGATATCAGGGGACTCGGAGATTCCTGACTGTAGCCTTGATTGTAGCTGATCAATGTGGCGCTTCCATAGTCTATTATCGCGACACTCCATGAGGTACAATCTGGGGCCGGTTACTCGGACCACAGTCGCCTCGACCCACAACGGATCGCCCGACAAGTTCTTAGCAAATACTAAGTCGCCTACCTGGAAGGTACGGAATTGCCCGCAGGATCCATGTGGTTTCTCAGGTTCGTACGATGGGTGTAGTCGGTCGAGATGGGAACGGAGTCTCCGCCCCATTAGCAATTCGGCGGGAATTTTGTTGGTGACGCTGTGCAGAGTGATATGCTGCAGAAGGAGTATCCGGTTTATTTTCTCTTCGATATTGTCATAGTCCATTTTGTGTAGTGTTTTCTTGACAAATTGTACCATGCGCTTGGCCCTTCTGTTGGCCGCAGGATGCGCCGGCGAAGTCAGCGCATGGCGAATACTGCGGTCCGCCAGGTACTGATCAAAGGACAACGCGGTAAATTGGGGTCCGTTATCAGATACCAGAACGTCTGGTAATCCATGTGTTGTAAATAGTCTGTCTAGTTTCTTGATGACCGCTTCGGTTGTTGTATTCCTCATTTCATAGATTTCGAGCCAATTCAAGTAGGCATCTACTATTAACAAGAATGTGTGTCCTTTGGTAGGTCCTGCAAAGTCCAGATGAATATGGGACCAGGGTCCCCGCGGTGTTTCCCATTCGGTTGGGGTCGCTTTCGGTGGGGCGTTGCTTACTTCCTGGCATTTGTGACAAGCTTTGACCCATGTCTCGATTTGCTTGTCAATGCCCAGCCACCATGTGTAGCTATGTGCGAGGGCTTTCATGCGCATGATGCCGGGGTGGCCATCGTGCAAGGTTCTTAGTACCGCTCGTTGTAGCCACTCTGGGACAACAACTCTATCTCCCCAGATAATGCAACCCTTCTGTGAAAACAATTCCGTGTGTCGACTCTTGAATGGGGCGAAGTCATCAGGTATCTGGTCTAATGGCCATCCCCGCTTGACCCAACTGAGAACTCGTGCTAAGATGGGGTCGCGTTTCGTTTCCATCACGATATCTTGGGCTGTTAATGGCGGTGTTCGAAGTGTCTCAATCTGCAACGTTGTCACTGTAGGCGCGGAGTCATCAATGGTCTCTGGAAGCGGTGCTCAGCTCAATGCGTCGGTGTGGGGGATGGCCTTCCCCGGGCGGTGTTGCAGCCGATAATTATAGGCAGCCAAGAATTCTGACCAGTGAGTCATTCTGGGAGATAATATATAGGGGGTTGGCTTATCTTCCGCTATTATTCCCAGCAAAGGTTTGTGGTCAGTCACTGTAGTAAAGGCTCGGCCGTACACATACTCATGAAATCTCTTGACAGCAGACACAATGGCAAGGGCTTCTTTATCAATCTGACTGTAATTGCGTTCTGCTTTTGAAAGCATTTTTGAGAAATAGGCAACAGGGGCTTCGTTTGGCAAAACGTGGCTCAAAATGGCGCCTACTCCGAAAGGCGATGCATCACACGTGATCGTTAATGGCAAAGTCTCATTGTACTGCATTAGTACAGCGTCAGAAGTCAATAATTTTTTTACATTTCGAAATGCCTGCTCTTCTCTATGTCCCCATACCCAGATTGCTTTCTTGTCCAATAAACAATGTAGGGGTTCAGCTACGGTTGCTTTGTGCGGCAAGAAAACGTTATAAAAATTGATAAGGCCTAGAAACGCCTGGAGGTCGGCTTTATTTCGGGGCTTTGGGGCGTTCTTGATTGCCCTCAATTTGCTATCGGTAGGGTGAATGCCATTACTGTCAATCAAATATCCTAAAAATTCTACACGATCAGTGCATAGTTTACATTTGTTTTTCTTAACCTTAAGCCCTGCGTCTTTGAATCTCTGGAGAACCAACCTCAGGCATTCTCGTAAAATTTTCGGGGTAGGTGCAGTGATTAACACATCATCAAACTATGGAACAATGCCTTTTATTCCTTGTAATAGTCTTTCCATTAAACTTTGAAAGATTCCCGGGGCTACGCTCACTCCGAATTGGAGTCGGGTACATTTAAAGGCACCTCAGTGCGTAATGATTGTCTGTGCCTCTGCCGTTTTTTTGTCTACCGGCAGTTGTTAGTATGCCTGGGCTAAGTCTAGTTTAGCGAAGACTTTTCCGCCCCCCAGGGAACGGAGGAGGTGCTGCACCACCGGTACCGGATATGCGTTTTGTTGAAGGGCGTGGTTCAGGGTGGTTTGGTAGTCCCCACAAATTCTTATCAAACCATCCGGCTTAATGGGTGTAACAATTGGGGTCTCCCAGGGAGAGTGATCGGTTGGTTCTAACACACCCTGGGCTATCAATTTATCAAGCTGCTCATCAATCTTTGGTTTAAGGGCAAATGGCACTCGACGAGGCTTAAGGTGGATGGGAACTATTTTGGGATTGAGGTTAAATGATATCGGGGTCCCCTTGTATTTGCCTTTTCTGCAAAGACGTCCTTGAATTCTTGGACGAGGTCCTCTTCCCAGTTATTGCTACTGATTCGGTGAATGCCTGCCATCTCAATTCCGAGCGGAGCGAACCATTGGAGGCCTAGCAAACTAGGCCGGTCCTTGTCAATTACAGTCAGGGGTAGGAATGCTGTACGGTTCTTGAACGATACCCGGACTTGACTGGATCCTACGACTGGAATCCGATTCCCTTGATAGTCTTTGGAATCGGAGATCTTGTCGCCGGACGGTAGGGATGAGTTGCTTGAGGGTCTTCCATGAAACCATTGAGAGAGACGATCCTGAGTCGACTTCCATCAGGCAGGGCTGGTTTTCGATAGCCACTTTCACTCGGATCTTCTTGGCATCCAAAGAGGAGGCGTGACTGATCGTGATAGTTTGGTGAGCCTCTTCTCACTTCGTGGGGCGGTTTATGGTTTTGTTTCTGTAGGAGTGGTTGTTCCATTGGCGGTTCACTGGTTCTTGCCTTACAGGATGGCTTCCTGTCAGTTGGCATTAGTTAGCCCCCCTTGAGGGCTGGATGGGTCCTATTTGGCTTCTACAGACCCGTCTGATATGGCCTCGTTTCCCGCACACATGGCAGAGCGCGTCGAGGAATTTGCATTCTGATCGGGGGTGGCTTGCCCCACAACCAGCGCATTGATATTGAGATTTCTGGCGTTGGTCCCATTCGGACCTTAGTTGATGGACCTCTTCTTCGTCCCTGTCTGACAACGAAGAGAGGTCCTCGTAGTGGGCCGTTATAAGCTGCTTCTGCTGCAGTAGCCTCAGCGATAGCATCAGCAAGGCTGATGCTGTCTTTCACCATCAACTTGCTTTGGACGTGTGGTGCATCCAATCCCAGACTGGCCCCACCTCCATCTATTCTCTGCCTCCCATTGAGTCCCAGCTGATTAGCTGGGTCTTCTTTGGTTGCCCTGCACAGGAGAACGGAGCTGGAAAACAGGTTAGTGGGGTGGGAAGAGAATGGGGATTTTGCAGTATCCTTCCCCTGCCACGCCCACCAAACTATGCCCACAGAACCGGTAGTAAAAATTTTTTGAATCCCACCATTAGTCCAGAGGCTTCCCCCGGGCCTCTGGGAGGTCGAAAACAGCCTCCCCAGGCTCTGGAGGCCCACCGGAAGCCAGGAACAGGCCCATTTTGCAACTTCCGGAAGGCTCATTTTTCCCCTTCCCAGAGCCTCTGCACAGACCCTGCACTTATCTCCATTGAAAATAGGATGCGTGGAGACTCCTGGGAGGGGTGGGGGTGTGGGTGGGGCCAGCTGGTCAGTTAAAATACCGGTTTGGCAAACCAGATGTAACTTCAACATCCGGTTCACCTGAACTGGTCTGAACCGATGGAATCACACCCCTGCGGCCACATGACCCCAGAGACGACTTCAGACAGGGCTGGCTCTTCGGCTTTGAAATAGAGATGAACAGGGGTGGGATTCAAAAAAATTTAACAACCAGTTCTGTAGGCGTGGCTTAGTTGGTGGGTGTGGCCAATTCAATATCACTCACATCGAGGCACGCATCTCCTTGCCTGGCCTCTCATGACTGTGGGGATGCTGCAACAGTCGTAAGCGTGAAAAATGGTCATAAGTCACTTTTTTCAGTGCCATTGTAACTTTGAATGGTCACTCCACACAAGCAAAGTACCAGCAAAGGAGGGGGAAAAAAACTCCAGAGAAGTTCCTGAGACAGGAAATCTGGTCCTGCCAAGAATGTAATAAGGGTTAACGGAGAGGCAGTTTCTGTAAGCAACACCAGAATGTTTCCTTCCTGCCTTCCTTACAGGATTAGCCCAGTAATTTCTTCTAACAACTGGTTCTCCGAACTGCTTAGAATGTTAACAACCGGTTCCAGCGAATAGGTGCAAACTGGTAGAATCCCACCCCTGGAGATGAGCACCGCCCCCTAGAGCCAGAAATGACTAGCATGTGCGAGGGGAACCTTTACCTTTATCTTACTTACTACTTACCTTCCAGCTTGATTGTTTAGCCCAGCGGTTCCCAAAGTGGGCGGTACTGCCCCCTGGGGGTCAGTGGGATGCCTTAGGGGGGCACTAAGAGATAAGGTGGCTGGCAGGGGAGCACTAAGAGGCGGCAGGGAGGCGCTGGAGGTGGTCCCCTCACAGGGCACAATTCAGGGGTGAGAAAAAATCCCACTGCCACCGCCGCAAGGCCCCCCTTGGCTTGCATGCTCCGGTACAAGGGGCTCAATGGGGTGATCCTATGGGACCTCACCAGTGTGTGTGTGTGTGTGTGTGTGTGTGTGCATGGGTGTCAAAACTCCAAAAACAGGTCAAGTAATTCTGGGGAGGCCAGTCATAAATTAGAACACTTGCTAAGCAACCAGTCATTAAGGGAGGACCATTTGTATTTGGTTTGCCAGTCACCAAACCATGCCCATCCAGTCACGTGACCAGCAAACCACACCCTCAAATTAGGCCACGCCCACAGAAATTTGAATCCGGGCATTGAGGATGAGTTTGTAGCACCAAGGGGGCAGTGGACTGAAAAAGTTTGCGAACCACTGGTTTAGCCTGTTGTGTATGTACCATAGTTAATAAAATATGAGCTTGAGGTAAAGTGCAGGGTTCTGGCCCTGCACTTCTGATTGGCTGTTAGGCGGCCAGATCGGATTGGTTAGTTCTGAGGAATCCAATTGGCCCTTAACGGAGATTCCTTATTGGTTAAAAGAGCTACGTTCAGAGCTCGTTATTGGACAAATCTTACAAGGGTTGCCTATATAAGGCAGAGTTCACTGTTGTTGTTTTTGAGAAGTCACTATGCTAATAAAGAGCTGAAAGTCACTATTCAGAGGCTGTCTCCATTTACTCCAACCCATGATCAGTACTTAACACTGGCGACGAGGATGGGATGTGGAGACGTCTGAACCGAAGAAGCCAGGAAGCAACACCGAGCACATGACAGACGACGCCAACAACAGAACTATGTCCGGTGGCATCGTACCACCCGCTCCGTTCGATCCAAACCAAGAGGATTGGGAATCCTACATGGATCGCTTCCAAATGTTTCTCGAGACGAATGACTTGAAGGACACCACATCAGCAAAGAAAAGGGCGTTGTTCCTGACGCATTGTGGCCCAGTCGTATTTAAAATGGCTAAAGCACTCGCCAAACCTCGAGAAGTGAAAGCGATGAGCTGGGACGACCTCGAACCCATCCTGAGAGGCCATTACGCGCCAACCGTGCCTACACTCGTGAGACGCCACGAGTTTTATCAGAGGAACCAACGAAAAGGGGAGAGCATGGCCGATTTCGTGGCAGACCTCCGAAATTTAGGGGGCCTCTGCGGGTTCACAGATTTAGAAGAGGCACTGAGAGATCGAATAGTTCTGGATTAGATGCACTAGGTGTGCAAAGCAAGCTGATGGCGAAAGGCGACATCAGCCTTGCTGACGCCATCGCCGAAGCCACGGCTGCAGAGGCGACCAAAAAGTCGGCCGCACAACTATGGCGAAGCCGCACCCCGGTGCCACCACCGACCAGCGAAATCTCACCTAGCACAGAAGGGCAGCTACTAACAGCGCATCACGAGGACCTCTCTTCGTCGTCAGACAGCAACGAAGAAGGGGTCCATCGACTGCGGTCCGACCGGGACCCTCGTCAGAAGCCCTTACGCCTTTGCGCTGGCTGTGGAGCCAACCATGCCAGGTCCGAATGCAAATTCCGCGACGCACTCTGCCATGAGTATGGAAAACGAGGCCACATTGGGCGGGTCTGCCGCAGCTTGCCAGGACTCAGCCAGGCCTCAAAAGGGGCTAACTATCACCAATCGACAGGAAGCCGTCCTGTAAGGCGAATGCCAGTAAACCACTCCTACAGAAATCCAGCCGTGAAGAGAGAAGAGGCTCACCATACTATCACTATCGGTCACGCCTCAACCTTTGACACTAAGAAAATCCGAGTCACGGTAGCCATCAAGAACCAGCCGTGCCACATGGAAGTAGACTCGGGATCGTCCCTCTCAATGGTGTCTTGGAAGACACTCAAGCAACTCATCCCCACAATTCAACGCCAAGATCTCCAATTTCAACGCCTCATCCTCAAGGACTACCAGGGGAATCGAATCCCCGTCGTCGGGTCCTGCCGAGTCCGAGTCTCCTTCAAGAAGCACACAGCGTACTTACCTCTAATGGTCATCGATAGAGACAGGCCTAGCCTACTAGGCCTCCAATGGTTCGCGCCACTCGGCATTGAAGTGGCCGGCGTGAACCGAGTCGGTGGTTGTAATTGGGAAGAAGACCTTATCTCTGAGTTCAGTGACATCTTCGCAGACAGCTTAGGTGAGTATAAGGGGACCCCGATCTCATTTAGTCTAGATCCAAAAGTAGCTCCCATTCGTTTGAAGCCCCGTCGAGTTCCGTTCGCCCTAAAATCAAAAATCGACGAACAACTCAACAAGCTAATTGCTCAAGGGGTATTGAAGCCTATCGATCACTCTCCATGGGAAACCCCTATTGTAACACCCATTAAGCCAGACGGGTCAATCCGAATTTGTGGGGACTACTGGGCCACTTTAAATCACGCCCTACAGCAGAACGCGTATCCAGTTCCGGTGGTGCAGCACCTCCTCCATTCCTTGGGGGGCGGGAAGGTTTTCGCTAAATTGGATTTAGCTCAAGCTTGTCAACAATTACCAGTGGATGAAAAAACGGCTCAGGCCCAAACTATTGTAACGCACAGGGGTGCATTTAAATGTACCCGAAAGCAATTCAGATTTAGTGTAGCCCCGGGGATCTTCCAGAGCCTTATGGAAAGGTTATTACAAGGAATCAAGGGCGTGGTCCCTTATTTTGATGACGTGTTAATTGCAGCCCCCACAAACAGAATCTTACAGGACCGTTTGAAATGTGTTCTAAAAAAATTCCAAGAGGCCGGACTTAGGGTGAAAAAAGATAAATGTAAATTGTATACTGACAGTGTTGAGTTTCTCGGGTACCGGATTGATAGCCAGGGCATTCATCCTACTGAAAGTAAATTAAAAGCAATCAAAAACGCTCCCAGGCCACGCAACAAGGCCGATCTCCAGGTGTTCTTAGGCCTCATCAATTTCTATAATGTATTTTTACCGCACAAGGCAACTGTTGCTAAACTGTTACACCGGTTTTTTGATAAAAAAGCATTGTGGGTATGGGGTTACCGGGAAGAACAAGCGTTCCAGAATGTAAAAAAACTGCTCACATCTGACTCTGTACTCATGCAGTATAACGAGACTTTGCCGTTAGCTATAACCTGCGATGCATCGCCTTTCGGCATGGGCGCCATTTTGAGCCACGTACTGCCTAATGGGAACGAAGCCCCTGTTGCATACTTTTCGAAGACTCTTTCAAAAGCAGAGTGAAACTATGGACAAATTGATAAAGAAGCCCTTGCAATCGTTTCACCTGTAAAAAAATTTCATGAATATGTGTATGGAAGGGTTTTTACCATTGTGACTGACCACAAACCGTTGCTAGGGATAATAGCCGGGGACAAGCCAACCCCCTACATATTATCCCCTAGAATGACCCAATGGTCAGAATTCCTAGCTGCTTATAATTATCGGCTGCAATATCGCCCGGGGAAAGCCATTCCCCACGCCGACGCATTGAGCCGAGCACCACTTCCAGAGACTCTCGATGATCCGGCACCAATGGCAACCACGTTACAAATCGAAGCACTCAACTCGCCACCCATGACCGCCCGAGACATCGCGAGAGAAACAAAACGAGACCCCACCCTAGCTCAAGTCCTAGGCTGGGTAGAACGTGGATGGCCATTGGACCAAATACCCGATGACTTCGCACCATTCAAATCTCGTCAGACTGAACTGTTCTTCCAAAGGGGCTGTATCATCTGGGGCAATAGAGTCGTTGTCCCAGAACGACTCCGGAAGACGATGCTGCGAATTCTGCACGAGGGCCACCCTGGCATCGTGTGAATGAAGGCGCTTGCACGAAGCTACGCATGGTGGCCGGGCATGGACAGGCAAATCGAGCAATGGGTTAAAACGTGTCCCAATTGCCAACAAGTCAGCAACGCCCCACCAAAAGCCATACCTACGGAATGGGAGACGCCACGTGGACCCTGGTCCAGAATCCACCTGGACTTCGCGAGGCCAACCAAGGGCCATACCTTCTTGCTTAAAGTCAATGCATACTCCAATTGATTAGAAATTCATCGTATGACGACTATGACCTCCAAGGCGGTGATCAAGATTCTAAACAGACTCTTTGCAACCCACGGATTGCCAGACGTCCTGGTATCTGATAACGGGCCACAGTTTACTGCGCTAATGTTCGAGCAGTACCTCGCTGACCGTGGCATCCGCCATGCGCTCACCTCGCCTGCGCATCCTGTGACCAATGGCCGAGCTGAACGCATGGTCCAATTTGTTAAAAAGACTTTGCAAAAAATGAACTATGAAAATATAGATGACAAGGTCAACCAAATTCTCTTTTTGCAACACATAACTCCACATAGCATCACCGGCAGAACTCCCGCCGAACTACTGATGGGACGAAGACTCCGCTCCCACCTCGACCGGTTGCACCCTGCTTACGAACCGGAAAAGCCAATAGGTTCCACCGGCCGCTGTCGCACCTTCCAGGTAGGAGACCTTGTTTATGCACGAAACTTATCGGGCGACCCGATATGGATAGAGGCGACAGTAGTACGTGTGACCGGCCCCAAATCCTACGTGGTGCAATGCCTTGACAATAAATTGTGGAAACGGCATATTGACCAATTACGGTCACGACTCGCAATGGCCAGTCAACAACTCCCCCATGACCAAACCGAGGGGGGGGAGGTACGGAAGAAGATGAAGTTCTAGGGAACCTGTTCGAAGGGAACGACGAACTAAGCGATACTCAGGAAATGGAGCAGGAAGGAGAAACGTTTGCACCGCAAGGAATGGCAGCTGAACAAGAAGCAGAACTACTGCCAAACAACAATCTACCTCAACAGGATTGCAACCAACCAATCCAACGAAAATCCGAAAGACTTAAAAGACAACTGTCCTATCTAAGGGACTATATAACGACACCGTAATTAAGAAGCCAGGGGGAAGGGGTGTTGTGTATATACCATAGTTAAGAAAGTATGAGCTTGAGGTAAAGTGCAGGGTTCTGGCCCTGCACTTCTGATTGGCTGTTAGGCGGCCAGATCGGATTGGTTAGTTCTGAGGAATCCGATTGGCCCTTAACGGAGATTCCTTATTGGTTAAAAGAGCTACGTTCAGAGCTCGTTATTGGACAAATCTTACAAGGGTTGCCTTTATAAGGCAGAGTTCACTGTTGTTGTTTTTGAGAAGTCACTATGCAATAAAGAGCTGAATGTTCACTGTTCAGAGGCTGTCTCCATTAACTCCAACCCATGATCAGTAGTTAACATAGCCCCCCCCCCAAAAAATCAATTTTTCTCTTGAAGGAGCCTTTAATATGCCCAACATTCTCCTCTGGCAGCCATATTTGAATGGCACACTGATCGGGAGCATGAAGGAATAGTTTGTTAAACACATAAAAGGTTTCCAGATCAAATTTTTTAAGGCCTTTTTATTTGCAAAGTCCATTTTGTAAAATTGATTGGGAATCAGGGCAGAGGCTGACGGGATGACAGGAAAAGGGTGACTTCCTAAATTTTTAAAAAGTACATGCAGGGAAAGAGACGGGAGTTTATCTGGGCTCCTAAGATATCGGAGCAAAGTTGAAAAATAAGGTCTATGAGCAGAAGACGATGGGTAGAAAGTTCTAAAGAAAGAATGAATTTTCCTCCTCCGTTAATGCAACTCAGGATTTAAGTGAAGCAATCAAAAGTTGGGACACATGTAGTAGCTCCACGCATCCCCCCCCCCAGTAGTGTGAGCCACCAGATGGAATGGGTGGTTGGCCAGCAGCGCAGGCTCTTAAACAGGGCTTATTTGGGGTGGGGTATAGGTCACATAAAACCTGCTGGGGCTTATTTTGGGGATTGGATTCATTTTTGGAGAAACAGGGTATTAGTGGCTTGCCCTGTCAGTGTTGGCTAGTTGCTGGCAAGGAGGCTTTGGTTTCCTTTTTAACTTTTTACTGTCTTTTTTTGGGGGGGGGAATGTTATGTCAATGTGTATCTCTCTAGGCCTGTTGATGGCTCATTTGTCTGAGTGCCAGATTTCCAGAAATTCTCTAGCTCTCCTCCCCAGTAATTTAACACCCAGATAAGAAGAGATTAACACCGGGATTAATTACCAGACCAATAATATCCCAATCAAGGATTTAGCAACTCAGACAAACAATCAAACAGTAAACAAGAGCTTAATCGAGGAACTCCCAGGAGAAAGCAACTCACCCACCCACACTGACAGGGCAAGCTATGGCATATAAACGGAGAGCAGTGTTTCTAACACTGATGATGTTACCTACTTGGGTCATGAAACGTCTGCAAGAAAACCACCAAGCTCAGAGAGCACCAAGGACCCCACAAACTGGCCATTTCCTTGATCCCCACTTGCACTTATTTTTCTGCTGATAAACCTGAAGGTTAAGTGTGAAGCCAGCCTCCCTAACCACACCATCCACGTATTTTTGACTGCAGCGTGGAAGAAGTTTGCTGGGATTACCTGCTTCAAGGCCTTTTTCCACTTCCCAATCTAGCCACTGCAGAGGGTCCCCATCCAAATACTAACCCAGGCTGATCCTGCTTATCGCTGAAATTTAGCATGCTTGCCTTAAGGCAATGCAAATCTTCGAATGGTTCTTCGTGATATAACTCTTTTTTTTTTTTTTTACTGCCATGTAATCTCTTAATTTGGAGTAAAGTCAAGTGATGGATTGGATCCACTGGCTGGATGCCCTTCCTGTCGCCCAGGTGGAGTTCACAGCAGACGTTTTTTCTTTGTGCCTGTACTGATATAATAAGTGAAGCCGCAATACAATAGGATTCCCTTCGCTCTTAAGAATGGAACAAAAATGGGGATCAATGAATTGTTTCATTTCTTCCGATACAGGGGGTCCTCAATTTACGACCATTTGTTTAGTGACTGTCCAAAGTTTTTATGGCACTGAAAAAAGTGACTCATGACCAGTGCTCACACGCTTACAACTGCTACAGTTTCCTTAAGGGTCATGGGATCAAAATGTGGTCACTCAGCAAATGGCATGTATTTATGACAGTTGCGTGATCACCATTTATAATCTTCCCAGCCAGCTTCCAACAAGCAAAGTCAACGGAGGAAGCCAGATTGTATCTTTTCTTTTATGTATACTGAAAGTATTTACACCAAGACAAATTCCTTGTGTGTCCAACCACACCTGGCCAATAAAGAATTCTATTCTATTCTATTCTATTCTATTCTATTCTATTCTATTCTATTCTATTCTATTCTATTCTATTCTATTCTATGCTATTCTATTCCATTCCATTCCATTCCATTCTACTCCATTCCATATTCTATTCTATTCTATTCTATTCCATTCTATTCCATTCTATTCTATTCTAATTGTATTCTATTCTATTCCATTCCATTCCATTCTATTCTTTTGCACCCCACGACTATCATTAAGTGTTGTACCTGATGATTCCTGACTCTTGACGAATGCATCTTTTTTTATGTACGCTTGAGAACATTTGCACCAAGACAAATTCCTTGTGTGTCCAATCATACTTGGCCAATAAAAGAATTCTATTCTATTCTATTCTATTCTATTTGCTTAACCACTGCATGATTCACTTAACAACTACACTGATTCTCTTAACAGCTGGGACAGGAAAGTCTGTCAAACGGGGCAAGACTTGCTTAACAACTGTCTTGCTTAGCAGTGGAAATTTTGGGCTCATCTGTGGTCAGAAGCCCAAGGACTTTGTTCTGACCTAGGCTTCATCAACAGCACAAAGCCGAGTCCTCGTCCTGATAAACCTCTTTTATTTGATTTACAATGAATTTCCTCTCCAATGAAGTCCTGGCCAACTGTCTTTCAAGAAAGATCCCAGTTACAAACCTTTATCATGCTTGGAGGACAGGCCGATACCTTTCAGAGGCCGCAATACTTGGCAAGCATGCCGGAGTGAACTAATTGTCACCTGCAAAGCCCACTCCCCTTTCACTCCTCTTTTATTCTCTAGGGCCGTGATGGTGAACCTATGGCAAGCGTGCCACAAGTGGCACACAGAGCTATTTGTGCTGGCACTCAAGTCACAGGCAAACTTACCTCACTCTGCATGCCCACACCTCACCACTGATTTTTTTTTTCCCAGTTGGTTTGAGGCCTTTTGGGGCCTCCCAGAGGCTTGGAAAAAGCCTCTGCAAGGCTTCTCAGGCCGAATTATAGGCCCTTTTCGTCACTTCCTGTAAAGTGATGAAACGGGCCTGTAATTCGGCTGAGAAGCCTTGCAGAGTCTTTTTCCAAGCCTCTGGGAGGCCCGCAAAGGCCTCAAACCAGCAAAAAATCAGCTGTGAGGTGCAGTGTAGGTAAGGGGGTGGGGATTGCGCGCGCATGCACAGGGGGTATGAGGAGGGGGTACACATTGCATTCTGGGTGCTGACACGCAAGTACAGGCATGCTGGCATGCTTGCAATTTTTGGCACAAAAGGAGCCCAAAAAGGTTAGCCACCACTGCTCTAGGGGAGGGGCCGTTCACTATCCACTTGTGGCTTTACTCCCTAGTTGGCCCTTATTCCTCAGCTGTTCCCTCGTCTGGCAACTCTGCACATGCGCACATTGGGAACAGGCTCCAGCTGTTCTTCTGCCCCACTGATGTCCGACTCAGAAGGCAGCTGATAACTGTCAGACGGCCCTGGCCCCATCTCTGCCCCCAATGCAGAGCACTCATCAGAGCCTTCCCCAGACTCCAGAAGTGGCCCATGTTCGTCCCCAACCTCTTCACTGTCCAAGTCTGTCGGGCCGCAACAGACTTAACCTGCATATGTTTATTGTTGTGAATGCATAAAGATTCTTAAAGATAACTCAAGCTTGGAGTTAAGTGCAGGGTTCTGGCCCTGCACTTCTGATTGGCTGTTAATGGCAGAATCGGATTGGCCCATTCCGGGAAATCCGATTGGCCATTAATGGAGTGTTCTTATTGGTTAAGGAGCTAGCGCTCCTCAGTTGTTATTGGTTAATAGTTATTGGGTTTGCCTATATAAGGAGGGTTATAACTGCCATTGAGGCAGAAGTCACTATGTAAATAAAGAGCTGAAGTTCACCGTTCCAGAGGCTTGTCTCCATTCTTTCTCGCCCATGCTCCAAACATAACACTGCGACGAGGATGGGATATGGAGATGCCTGAACCTTAAAAAATTCCAAGACGCTGGTCTTAAGGTAAAAAGAAATAAGTGTAAATTGTGCACAGATAGTGTTGAGTTTCTAGGGTACCTAATTGACAGTCAGGGTGTTCACCCTACCGAAAGTAAACTCAGAGCAATAAAAAACACTCCCAGGCCTCAGAACAAGGCTGATCTCCAGGCGTTCCTAGGCCTCATCAATTTTTATAATGTGTTTTTACCGCATAAAGCAACAGTCGCTGAACTGCTACACCGATTGTTAGATAAGAAAGCAAACTGGTTATGGGTTCATAGAGAAGAACAGGCGTTCCGTAACGTGAAAAAACTACTGACTTCTGACTCTGTACTCATGCAGTACAACGAGACTTTGCCGTTAAATATCACATGTGATGCTTCGCCTTTCGGAGTGGGCGTCATTCTGAGCCATGTACTGCCTAATGGTAACGAAGCCCCTGTTGCATATTTTTCAAAGACACTTTCAAAAACTGAGCGAAATTATGGCCAAATCGATAAAGAAGCCCTCGCAATTGTATCGGCCGTTAAAAGATTTCATGAATATGTGTATGGCCTACTATCATGACTGACCACAAACCGTTATTGGGGATAATAGCAGGAGATAAGCTGACTCCCTACATATTATCCCTCAGGATGACTCGCTGGTCAGAATTCTTGGCTGCTTATAATTATCGCTGCAATATCACCCGGGGAAAGCCATTCCCCACGCTGACGCATTGAGCCGGGCACCACTTCCAGAGACTCTCGACGATCCTGCACCAGCGGTAACCACGTTGCAAATTGAGACACTCAACTCGCTGCCATTGACCGCCCGAGATATCGCGAGAGAAACCAAACGTGACCCCACCTTAGCGCGAGTCCTAAGCTGGGTAGAACGTGGATGGCCATTGGACCAATTATCAGATGACTTCACACCATTCAAGACTCGACAAACAGAGTTGTTCTCCCAAAAAGGCTGTGTCATCTGGGGTGATAGAGTCGTTATCCCAGAACGACTCCAAAAAGCGCTGCTGAGAACCTTACACGATGGCCACCCCAGTATCATGCAAATGAAAGCCCTCGCACGAAGCTACACATGGTGGCCTGGCATCGACAAGCAAATTGAAAATTGGGTTAAAGTTTGTCATAAATGCCAGGAGGTGAGCAACACCCCACCTAAAGCCATGCCTACTGAATGGGAGACACCACGAGGACCCTGGTCCCACATCCACTTGGACTTTGCGGGGCCGACCAAAGGCCACACCTTTTGCTAACCATTGACACTTACTCGAATTGGCTCGAGATTCATCGCATGATGAATACAACTACTGAAGCGGTTATCCAGAGGCTTGTCTCCATTCTTTCTCGCCCATGCTCCAAACATAACATTTATCTCATCTTTAAGTTCCGGTGGAATTCTACAGTCTCCCTTTGCAGTCTACTTGTGGTCTCCAAAAAAGGATTTTGTGCAGGTAATCTAGTTCTACAGAAGCTTTTCCTGGATTTTGCAAAAGACGAAAAGGGCTGCAAAGAGGGGATTATTCAAAGGCTATTAAAAGCCTAGGAAGAATTAAAGAGAATTATTCCAGCAAAGAGAGTAGCGCCTTTGGACCACAAGGCTCTCTGTCACGGTGAAGCTAAACCACCTACAGAGGCTTATTAAAAACACAGCAATAATGTATTCTCCTTTTATGATGCCGTCTCTGGGTTCTATACAATCAAGCAGAATAAAATGCAAAAATAGTAAGAATGACCAAGATTTAAAATATAAATATGGCTATCCACTTACACACCAATCACCCAGAAAATAATCAATATCTGAAATGAAGGGAACTAAGTTAGTAACTATATAGGTAGTCCTTAATTTTACGACAGTTCATTCAGTGACCATTTAGTGATGACAGTTCATTTAGTGACCATTCGAAGTGACGGTGGTCCTGAAAAAAAGGGACTAAGCGCCATTTTTCACACATACAACCATTGCAGCATCTCCAGGTTCTTGTGATCAAAATTCGCATCCTTGTCAACGGACTCATACTTATGACTGTTTCAGTGTCCTGGGGGGGTCACATGATCCCCTTTAGTGACCTTCTGACCAGCAAAGTAAATGGGGAAACCTGATTCATTTAATAACCGTGTTACTAACTTAAGAACTGCAGTGATTCACTTAACAACTGTGGCAAGGAAGGTCTTAAAAGGAAGCAAAATTCACTGAACAAATGTTTTGCTTAGCAGCATAAACTTTGGGCTCACTTGTGGTCGTAAGTCAAGGACTTCCTGTAATGCTTTTGCAAAGCTTTGCAGGAAATGAGAAAAAAAAACACCAATAAAAAATAAATACATTTTGCCCTTTTATGACAGCAAATCTCTGGCAGCTGAGGCAAGACCTAGTCCACTCATAATGACTACTACAAGCTTGTTGTAGTCCAAGGAAAGCCACTGGCTTTGAAGATTTCATCCCTAAATTGCCTTTTGGCTTTCTTTCCAAACTCTTTAGCTAAATCAAGAAGCAATAACACTCCAATCAAGAAACTACCAACTCAGACAAACAAGCTAAGAGTAAACCCTCTTAGCTTAGTAAGCCCAATCAAGGAAACAGCCAAGTGCAATCCCTCCAATACTGATCGGCCAAGTATATAAAATGAGAGCAAATTCCACTTCTTGTTGGCACTGATGAGGTTACCCATTGTGGTGATGAAATGTTTCCAGGAAAATAACAAAATCCAAATAACAGAGTTGGAAGCAGTGGTGGTATTCAGCTGGTTCACACCGGTTCAGGCAAACCGGTAGCAAGGATTAGGCGTGGGTCGCCAAACTGGTACTAACTTCTGGCTGGCCATGCCCCTGACCCGGTCGCCCCTCCCCTCCCCGTCCAGTCAGTCCTTATTGCGCATGCCCGACATCGTTGACTGAGTTCTTCCCTGCCCAGTCACTCCTTAAGATATTTCTTTTCTTTTTTTAACCTCCTATGATCAGCTGTGCCAGGATTCCACTCGCTGTCTTACTGCTTCACCCCGGAGGCTTCCCTGAGGCCCAGGAAAGCACAAAATGGAGGGGGGCATAGATCCCCCTACCCCAGGCTCCATTTTGCACCTTCCTGGGCCCCAGGGAAGCCTTCTGGGAGCAAAACTGCCACCCCCAGGAGGGTTGCTTGAGGCTCAGAAGACCCAAAAATTGGGGAGGGGGTGTTTGCTGCAAAAAACAAAACAAAACAAAACACGCCCACATTTCTAAATGCAACTTCTGTTCCATGGGTTGATTGCTCTCACTGTCAGAAAGTTTCTCCTTATTTCCAGTTGGAATCTCTCCTTGATCCGTTTCCATCCATTATTCCTTGTTTGGCCTTCAGGTGCTTTTTGGAGAATAGCTTGACCCCTTCCTCTCTGTGGTAGCTCCTCAAGTATTGGATGACTGCTATCATGTCTCCCCTGGTCCTTCCCTTCATTAAACTAGCCATGCCCAGTTCCTGTAAACATTCTTATATGTTTTAGCCTCCAGCCCCCTAATCATCCTGGTTGCTCTTCTCTGCACTTTTTCTAGAGTCTCAGCATCTTTTTTATAGTGTGGTGACCAAAACTGGATGCAGTACTCTAGGTGTCTTACTAAGGCTTTATAGAGTGGTATTAGTACCTCTCTTGATCTTTATTGAATGCTTCTGTTAATGCCATTTAGGATTGCATTGGCTTTTTGGGCTGCTGCTGCACATTGCTGGCTCCTATTTAGCTGGTTGTCCACTAAGACTCCAAGATCCCTCTCACAGTTACTGCTGTTGAGCCTGGTTTCACCCAGTCTGTGTGTGTCATTTGCGTTTTTCTTGCCTAAGTGTAGGACTTCACCACAGTTCAAACCTGAGCTACAAATGTTCTCTTCTATCTTCAGGCAAAGCCTTCCAAGTTGGCAAGGAACCCTACAGGCCATCCAGTCTGATTCACTGATCAGTGAAGGATCCTTCACAGTAATGTTTTTCAAACAGGTTTCCAGGAAAATTTAATGGGATTCTATGAAAGACCACGAGGAAAATGTTCTCTTGAATTTTATCTCTTTTTTAAAAAATCACTAAAGGACGGGTTGGACTAGAAGACCCCCAAGGTCCTTTCCAACTCTGTTATTTTTGTTATTCTTGATTGAGGCTCCAAGATTTTTTTTTTAATTAACAAACTCCAAAACCTGGAAAAAAAAACACCCCAAAACCCTCAGTATTAAACCATCCAGGGTCTGTTTGAAAACCTGTAATGAAGGAGAACTCATCATTTCATGTGGAAGCTTGTTCAATGCTTGAGAGACCTTATAGTTATCCTCTACTTAACAACCACAGTTGGCACCGACAACTCTGTTCCTAAGTAATGTGCTAGTTAAGCAAGAGATCATGGGAGTATAATTTTCAATTTCATTGGTGGCTGTCAGGTGCGAGAAGTCAGGAGCCAGGATGGAGTTCAAAAATACTGCAAGTTTATTTCACACTACCTATACAGGTCGTCTTTGACTTATGACCACAGTGGAGCTCAAAATTTATGTTGCTAAGTGAGTTGTGAAGTGAGTTTTGCTCCATTTTACTACAATAGAGTGGAGTGGAGTGGAATGAAGTTGACCGGAACAGAGCAGAGCAGAGCAGAGCGGAGCAGAGTAGAATAGAGTAGAACAACAGAGTTGGAAGGGACCTTGAAGGTCTTCTAGTCCAACCCCCTGCTTAGGCAGGAAATCCTACACTACTTCAGACAAAGGGTTATCCAATCTCTTTTTTAAAAAATCCAGTGTCACAATTTCTGGAGGCAAGTTGCTCCACTGATTAATTGTTCTCATTTCTTCTTACTTCTAGGTTGCTTCTCTCCTTGATGAGTTTCCACCCATTGCTTGTTGTCCAGCCTTCAGGTGTTTTGGAGAATAGCTTGACCCCCTCTTCTTTGTGGCAGCACCTTAGATATTGGAATACTGCTATCATGCCACCTCTAATCTCTTCTTTTCATTAAACGAGACACACCCAATTCCAGCAACCGTTCTTTATATGTTTTAGCCTCCAGTCCCCTAATCATCTTTGTTGCTCTTCTTTGCAGTCTTTCCAGAATCTCAACAACTTTTTTAACACCGTGGCAACCAAAACTGGATCCAGTATTCCAAGTGTGGCCTTACTTCTGGCCATAGTTCTTAGGCGGTTGTTATATTGGTAACATGGTCATTAAGTGAATCTGGCTTCCCCATGGACTTTGCTGATCAGAAGGTCCCAAAAGTGGATCACAGGACCTCAGGATATGGCAATCATCATAAATAGGAGCCTGTTGCCAAGCATTCAAATTTTGATCTAGTGTCCATTGGGGATGCTGCAATGTTATAAGTGTGAAAATGGTCATAAGTCAGATTTTTCAATGGTGTTGCAACTTCAACAGGTCACTAAACAAATGGTTAGAAGTCAAGGACTACCTGTATAGAAAAATGTGAACTACTAACTGTCAAGGTTGCCGCAAAGTAGGAGTCAAGCTATTCTTGATTAGATGGAAGCTAATCAAGGAGAGAAGCAACTTAGAAGATAATTAGAACAGTTAATCAGTGGAAAGATTTAACTCCAGAAGTTTGGGGTGCTCCAATGTTGGAGGTTTTAAGAAGAGACTGGACAACCATTTGTCTGAAATGGTATAGTTTCCTGCTTGGACGTGGGTTGGACTAGAAGACCTCCAAGGTCTCTTCCAACTCTTTTATTCTGTTACTTTGTCATTCTGATTAACCCATAGTTTTCATTAACCCTAGGAAGAGAAGCTGCATAATCAAGTGAGCTCTTCCTGCCTTACTCCAACAAGTTGTGAGGTGATAAACTTCTCACTCTAATTGGAGTTGGATCATTATTTCCCACACTGGCCCCCATACATGCCAGACACATAACAGTATAGTTCATCCTCACTAAATATGTAACCTTCCCTGGCTGATGCCTATATTAAGCAAGTCCATGGGTGGTGCGGGAGGGAGAGAGAGAGAGAAAAAAAAAAATTGAAGAGCTATAAAGGTTGCCCATCAAAAGCAATCCTCTTTGTGAGTCATCTCCAAAGAAGGAATGACATTTACTATGGTTGTCTGAGGACAGAGAGGTTGGAGTTTTAAAATAAATCTTTATTCATGGTAAGCAAGCTGGCATTTTCTTGGATTGTCAGAATAACAGAATTGCTCAAGCAGCAGACCCTATACTGTTTCAGATAAATGGCTGTCCAATCTCTTCTGAAAACCCTCCAGTGATGGAGCACCCACAATACCATCTTTGGGGGCATTCAAGTGGTGGGATTCAAAATTGTTTTACTACCGGTTCTGTGGGCATGGCTTGGTGGGCGTGGCAGGAGAAGGATATTGCAAAATCTCCACTAGCCTGCTTTGCAGGGCAACCAAAGAAGACCCAGCCAATCAGCTGGGACTCAATGGGAGGCAGAGAATAGATGGGGGTGGAGCCAATCAGAGGTGGGATTTGCTGGTTCTCCGAACTACTCAAAATTTCCGCTACCGATTCTCCAGAACTGGCCAGAACCTGCTGAATAGCCACCTCTGTATCCAACCCACAAATGCCCTAGCCAGAAACATAGCTCTCTTCTAACTTGCTCCAATTTGTCCTTTTTCAGAATTCTGATGCAGATTCTGCTTCCCCTGCATTGCTCCAAAAACTAGAATTTTTCTCATTAGCAGCATTTTAGTCTGTGTTGAATTCGTGATCACTAAGAGCCGGTTAAAGGGTTGAGTAGAAAGTAGGTGAATTCTAGTCCAGACTTGGGTGGACTTTGAGCCAATCCCCTTTCTTTCAGCCCAGCCCATCTCAAAGGGTTGTGGGGAAAATAGGAGAAGGAAGGAGGACTGGGTATATTCGTTACTTATAAAGTTAAAAAAGGGGCAAAATGAAATAAAAGAAAAAGAAAATTATATAAAATAAATATCTTTCTCTTTCCATCCTTCTTTCCTTCCTTCTCTCATCTCCCTTCCTAACTTTCTTCCTTTCCCTCCCTTCTTCTTCCCATTTTTCTTTCATTCCTTCCTCCCTATCTCTCCTTCATTACCTCTTTCCTTCTTCCCCTTCCCCCTTTCTCCATCTCCCCTCTCCTTCCTTTCTTCCATTGCTCCTTCTTCTCATCCCTTTCTTTTTTCTTCCTTCCTTCCTTCCTTCTCTCTCTCTCTCTCTTGCTCTCTTTCTCTCCCTCTGTTCCCATCCTTTTCTTTCTCTCTTTTTTCTTTTTTTGCCGAGACTTCACAGCACCACAAAAACAAAAGAGTTTTTGTTTAAGCTCAAAATCAAAAGAAGTATCAGATTTCCAGGCACCTGTTCCACCTCAATTAAATGAAAGGGGTTTTGAACTATCTCCCTTCAGCTCACGATCGGTCTGACTCCCTTGCACATCGTTTGCTTGGTTTTCCTGAATTTTGAAATGCCTTTTTATTGCCGCCGCCTCCTCCTTTCCCTCTGCCAGAAAATCTGAAAGGCTGCTCTCCCCTCCGTTCCTTGCATTTTTCCATTGCTGCATCACTCTTTTCAAATTCTAGAGTAATTTTTTTTTTTTTTTGTCATTTGTAGACACAAGGGATCACGCGGCCTGGTCTTGTCCTCGGCTTATCTAGAAAGACAAAACCAATTAAACTCTTTAGAAAAATGAATGGTAAAACCTGCCTTTATTGATCCCTTCTTTTTTTTTATCGGCCTCTTGCAAGGGACACTCTCTCTGCTTCGAGATAAGAGTTTTATGGACAGCTTATTAGACTCAGCCATGTTTGATACTCACTCCCTAGAGACAGGAACCATTAAAATGCCCTGGTTGCACACAGACACCAACTGCTGTGATGTTCAGTTCTCACGCCAATCCCACATGAGACTATGGGTATTACCTATCTTCAGGTAGTCCTCAACTTACAAGAGTACGTTTAGAGACCATTCAAAGTTACAATGGCATTGAAAAAGTCACTTAGGACCATTTTTTGCACTTACAACCAGAGGTGGCATTTAGCAAGTTCGGGCTTCTTGTCTTCCACAGCACCGGAAGGCAGGACAAGAAGCAACAGAAGCAACTTAGAACTCAGGAGAAAATTTCCTAACAGTAAGAAAATAAACTTGTTTTCAGAAGTTGTGGGTTGTCCATTACTGGAGGCTTTCAAAAAGAGACTGGACAATCATCCAGCTGAAATGGTAAAGGGTCTCCTGCTCAAGCAGGGGTTGGACTAGAGGACCTCTGAAGTCCCTTCCAATTCTATTATTTTATGTTCTAAGTGATTCCTTTTTGCAACCAAGCAGTGGATAACCAGTTAAATATAAGGCAGTGAGGCGGCAACCCAAAAAGCCAATGCAATCCTAAATTGCATTAACAGAGGGATACAATCAAGATCAAGTGAGGTACTAATGCCACTCCATAAAGCCTTAGTAAGACCACACCTAGAGTACTGCATCCAGTTTTGGTCACCAGAGTATTAAAAAAGATGTTGAGACTCTAGAAAAAGTGCTTGGAAGAGCAACCAGGACTGGAGACTAAAACATATGAACAATGGTTGCAGGAACTGGGCATGGCTAGTCTAGTGAAGAGATGGACCAGGGGAGACAGGATCGAGGTCTTCCAATATTTGAGGGGCTGCCACAGAGAGGAGAGGGGACAAGCTATTCTCCAAGGCACCTGAAGGCCAGACAAGGAATAATGGATGGAAACTGATCAAGGAGAGATTTAACCTAGAAATAAGGAGAAATTTTCTGACAGCAAGAACAATCAACCGATGGAACAGAAGTTGTCCTCGGAAGTTGTGAGAGTTGGAAGTTGTGAGAGCTTCATCCCTGGATGCTTTCAAGAAGAGACTGGACTGCCATTTGTCAGAGATGGTGTAGGGTTTCCTGCTTGGGCGAGGGGTTGGACTAGATGACCTACACGGTCCCTTCCAATTCTGTTAATCTGTTAAAGGAAGGTCAATGGGGAAGCCAAATTCACTTAACCACCATGTTACTAACAAGAACTGAAATGATTTGCTTAACAACTGTGTCAAGAAAACTCATAAAATGGGGCAAAACTCACTTAACAACCATCCTACTTAGCAACAAAGGAAATTTTGCGCTCCGCTGTGGTCATAAGCCAAGGACTATCTGTTTCTTTTACTTTCAAAGAGTTCTAATGATCTTCTCTAGCCTCTTCTGGTATTTTCCTCCTGCGGGAAATGTCATGGCAGAAGGGAGCGTGTTCCATATAGAGCCAGGAAAAAAATATATATATATCTAAAGCCCGAAGGTCAGTTTCAAGGTTCAGTTGTCAGCAGCTGAAAAGACTTGGGGAGGTTCACCAAGAAATGGAGAAGGACGCTAAGCTAGAAACAAATAAATTAGAAGGAGGAGGCAAAGAGATCCTTGGACCAGGAGGCAGACATCAGCAAGGAAGCTGGGTGAGAAGGTTACAGTAGCAGTCCCGTTGATTTATTTCCAGCCGAGAGGCCAAAAGGCATTTGGCAGGACAGGCAAATGTAACCTCGTAGTCTTTGTCCCACCTGCTGTTTTCATGCTTCAAACATCCATAGAAGACTTGTATACAGTAGCTCTCAACCTACCACAATTCATTTAGTGACTGTTCAAAGTTACAATGGCACTTGAGACCATTTTTGTGACTTACGACCATTTTTCACCGGGTTATGACCTTTGCAGCAATGCCCTTGGTCACGTGATCAAAATTCAGATGCTCGGCGACTAGTCCATATTTATGACTGTTGCTGAATCACAGGGTCGCGTGCAGTGACTTTGGAAGCCAGATTGTCATGCCCCTGTCAGAGTCTGAATCCGAGGAGGAAGAGAAACAGCTGACAGGAAGTGGGAGTGTGGCTCCATTGGCTGTGGAGGAAACTGGGGTAGGGCAAAGTCCAGCTGGGCAGAGTGGGGGAGAGGTAGAACAAGGGAGAGAAAATTCAGAGGAAGACCCAGCCCCCCCCTTCATCCTAGGGCATGCAGGGAGGAACGGAGAAGAGAGCAATGTGGGTTGCATGACTTATGGGAGAGAAAAGGGCCTGATTCCCTTCGTTAGGCATACCTGGGAAGAGAGTTTAAGAAAGAAGAAACTGAGAGCAGCGGTTGCTGGGAACAAATATGAGTTTATCTTGTGTTGACTTTGGTTATCTGCATTCCTGGCATCCTCCCAACTGGGTTGATTTACTGATGTTCCTTCATGTCTGGAATTCCTTCTCTTGCCCTGCTGGACTAATTACCCCATCTTGCCTTGATTGGACTTCTAGTTACAGTTTTTGTTGACCACATTTTGGACTTGATTCTCTGCAGCCAAAGGCTGTTCCTGGGAGAGTCTTTCTCTAGCCCAGAAGGTAACTAGGACATTGGGGGCAAAGTTGGAGCTAATAAAGGGACTCCTATTGATTATCTGACTGGGTTGCCTTTGTGCCACGCCCTGGGTCATCACACCAGATTCACTTAACAACCATGTTTACAAATGTATATCAACTGCAGGGATTTGGTTAACAAGCATGGCAAGAAAAGTCATAAATGGAGCAAATCTCACTTAATAAATTTTTCATTTAAGTTTTGAGCTCAATTGTGGTAAGTTGAAGAGTACCTGTATTGCATGGATCAGAAGGAGGGCTGAGAAGACACCTGTATACCCTTCACATCCTGGACATAAACTATTTCAACTCCTCCCCTCGGGATGGCGCTACAGGCGAAACCAGCTGGATACAGGCCTAGGTTCTTCCTTTGCACCATTGCTCTGCTGAATATCTAATTCTTGCAGATCCGTCTAACAGCTGTACATATTTACCCATGAAGTATGGCTGTAATATTATCACTTATCCTTCTTATTACCTTCTTTATTGCTCACCTCCTATCGGTATGATGATGGTGGTGATTCTCTCTGTTGCTTTACATATACACTGAGAGTTTCTGAATTAAACCTATCTATAAAAATTACAAACTGACAGACTCACACCAAAGTGTGCATGAAAGTGCAAAGCAAGCTAATGTAAAAATACAATTAATCTCCCATGCTGGCTGGGAAATTCTGGGAGTTGAAGTCCAGGTATCCTAAAGTTGCCAGGAGTTTATACTCCTCCCTCCCTCCCTCCATTTCTTCTTCCCATGTCCTTTCTTTCTTTTTCGTTCTTTCTTTCCTTCTCTCTCCCTCCCTCCCCTTCTCTTTCTCTCTTTCTTTCTCTCTCTCTCTCTTTCTTGCTCTCTCTTCCTTCCTCCCTTCTCAAATTTATATGCCATCCATCTCACTTATCACATGAATCTTATATAACTTTGATATTTTCATTATTTAACTAATTTCTTTGGGGGGGGGTGTCCTGTATACATCTCCACATTGCCATAAGTTCTTTGGGGACCAAAGTTTGAGCACAGAGAACACACCTCTCTGACCGAATTGTGCACAACAGTCCCCTCCCCTAAATTCATCTCCTGAAACACATCATTCCAACTCAGAACCTGCTGCAATGAATCAGAGTTAGGAAAAAAAAAAAAACTCATTTGGGGGCCCTCCTGAGCATAACTTAAATTTTATGTTTTGCATTCCACCCAAGACACGAATTCTACAAGCGCTACTAAATGGTATCAAAAGTCCCATCCATCCAGTTTTTTGGCTTGCCGAGAACAAGCGATGAGAAAAAAAGGACTCTCTTTTTGGGATACTTACTGAGAAATCAGCGTCTTCTGCTCTCAAGTGGTCTGCGATATAATGCACGCCTTCCACGGCTAACTTCAAGGCAGGGGACATGAGCAAGAACTGTTGCTCCTTTTGGGTTTTGCTCCCTTGTCCTGAAGTGCTGGCGGATTCCTTCTTTTTACATTTACATTTACAATGGGTGGCTTTGGCTTTGGGCTGGTCCACATTCAAATGGCACTGTGGGGATGCTGGGGACCCACTGGATTGGCCATTGGTTTGGGACGCCTCTTCTTGCAAGTAGCAATATTGGATGCTTTTGGATCGGTAACGTATGGTCCCTTCTTCAACTTTTCCTGGGCTGCTGTACATCTGCTGGACACTTAAGGATCGGCCTTTACCAATTGAGCTAGACTGAAGGTCTCCAAGAGGGTGACTGGGAGGCTGGAGGGAGGTGCAACTACCTCGGGTGGGTTCTGGGCGCAGCATTGAATACTGGCCAGAGGGTGACTTACACACCGGCTGTGGGCTTTTGGGGTCCTCGAGATGGGTTCCCAGGGATGATGTAGGGGACTGTTCGTTGCTCTGTGGGCTGTTGGATGAGGAGGTGATAAAGTTGGGCTCCACTTCCGTCTCCGACCAAAACCGTTGCGAGTTGGCAATTTTATGCATGGATTCGATGAGCTTCTTGCAATTGTCCTTCACCGTCGAAGGGCGTTTCATGAAGAGAAGGCGCGGGATGACATCCAGGAAAACCCGCCGCACCCAGTCGGGCATGGTGTGGGTCCGAGGGGAACGATGGTGGACGTTCAGCACAAAGACGGTGATGATGATGGACAAGGTGACGAAGATCATGGTGAAGAGGAGGTACTCGCCGATCAAGGGGATGACCAAGGATGTGGAGGGGATGATCTCGGTAATGAGAAGAAGGAAAACAGTCAAGGACAGCAGGACAGAGATGCAGAGGGTGATCTTCTCTCCACATTCAGAAGGCAAGTAGAAGACCAAGACGGTCAAACACGAGATTAGGAGACAAGGAATAATCAAATTGATGGTGTAGAACAGAGGGAGACGCCGGATGATGAAGGAATAGGTGATGTCTGGATAGATCTCTGAACAGCACTCGTACTTCTTGATGTTGTAGTTGCCCACAGCATTGATGATCACCCATTCACCACTCTCCCAGTAATCCAGCTGATCCACATGGCGGTGCATGCTTTCTAGGTCGATCTTGGCTTTGTCATAAGTCCACGAACCAAATTTCATGGTGCAGTTCTGCTGGTCAAAGGGGAAGAAAGTGACGTCGATGCTGCAAGAGCTTTTGTAGATGGCAGGAGGCATCCATTTAATCCGACCATCGTAGAAGAGGTGGGCTTTGGTCAGGTGGGTGACTGCAAAATCCCCATCGGCGCTGTGGGAGGTAAGGAGAAGAAAATACAGAATGGGTTTTTTTGGTGGGGTGGGGGGGGTCCCAAAAGCACCAGAAAGCAAGACATGAAAACAATGGATGGAAACGAATCAAGGAGAGAAGCAACCTCTTAAGTTTTGTGTTGCATGGAAGAGAAATTTTCTATACCAAGGCTCAAGAGTTGGGATCCTCCTTATTATCAGATAGAAGAGGGAGTTAGCCCGTTCCCCAAAAGCAGCTGAGGGCAGGACAAGCAATCATCTTCTTTTAATGACCTCATAATCCCTTGCAGAGTGTAGTCTGGGCAAACTGAATGGAGCTGAGTGTTTCCTGGCCAGATGCCCTTCCTGTCACCAATGCGGAGTTTTGTTCAGCAGATACATTCTCATTGTGCCCAGAGAGAGAGAACTATCTGCCTCTACCTAGGATCGAACTCACAGCCTCCTGATTGTGAGTTGAGAGCTCCATCTCTAAGCCACCGCACCATTCTTAGAGCAGGTCAAGCAATAATAGGTAGAAATTAATGAAGGAGAGAAACTTCTTAAGAGTGAGAACAATTAAACAGCTCCCCTCCAGAAGTTCTGGGTGCTTCATCCCTAGAGTTTTTTAAACAAGAGACAGAACAACCATTTGTCTCAAATGGTATAGGGTCTCCAAGGTCCCTCCCAGCTCTATTCTGACTGACTGGATCATCCCAAAGTGAGTTTCTCACGGGCTTTGATTCAGTGATGACTGACCCAGCAAATAAACAGGCAGGCAGGTTGAAAAAAAATGGGCTACGGCTGGCTGGCTCATTGTTTACATTTCCCTTGCTACCTTCAAGCTGCCGATTGAGTCTCGGTCCAGTCAACATTCTTTACTAAAATATTCATCAAGGCCATAACTCTGCTGAATTATCCTGACTGCACCATCACTTTAAGGTCCTTTGTGTTTCCAATGAGTTAAAGCCCTGGGCGCATCTTCCCTTAATGGCAGATATATTGGGGGGTTTCTTCCCCAAATCCCAAAAACTTTAACCTTAGACTGTCTACTATTGACCTCACCCCTTTCCTAAGAGGTCTGTAGGGGACATGCATAAGCGCACCAACGTGCCTACCGTCCCTGTCCTATTGTTTCTTTTTTTTTTCTCTTATATGTATCCATGCTTATACTTATACCTGTTGTCTTATGATCGCTTGACAAAATAAAATAAATAAATAAATATATTGGCTAGCTGAAAACAAAAGAGCTCAAAATGCTGAGTAAGCTAGTAGCTAGGGATACCACCAAATCGGAGGTTATCATCAAGTAGAATTTTTTTTCCCTCCTCCGTGTTGGAAACACTGTAATGCCAGGCCAAATTTTTCCTAATTTATTCCCATCCATAGTTGGAAATGACTGCCAAAGCAAAGGACAAACACAAAACAAAGCACACACAGAGAGGGGGGGGGGGGAAATCTCTGCCAGAGCAAAGCACAAATACACACAAACACAAGCACACACAAACACAAGCACTTGAAGTTTTGTACAGTCCTACTTCACAGTTACTATTTCTGGCTGTTTTCGCTTCTGCTTTGTGGGATGCTAGGATGCAAAGTTTCTTAATTTATTCTTATCCAGAGTGGGAAATGACTGCTGAAGCAAAGCACAAAACACACACACACACTTCAAGTTTCATACAGCCCTGGCTCCCAAGTATTTTGTTTGGGCTATGTGTGATGCCAGGGCAAATTTTCATAATTTATTCCCATCTACAAGTGGGAAAGCTCTGTGAAAACAAAGCACACACACACACACACACACACACATTGGAAAATCCCTTTGCACAATATTGGAAAAATAAGAACACCCCATCAGATGAAAATATAATTTGGAAAAGACTGAATTGTGTAAAGATAGATAGATTGACATTGAAATTAAAAGATAAAGGATATAGAGAGTATTACTTAACGTGGAATAGGTTTTATCAATGGTTAGAAAGGAGAAGTAGAAATTAGATGAAGAAAGAGCATTGTTATGTATAAATTAAACATGAATGTTGTTTGTAATGATAAGTATGCTAATATAATCAATAGGATTATAAATAAACGAACATAATTATAAATGTGGTTGGAATCGTTGTATTGTACTACTACTATTGCTATGAGTATATATGTTATTATTTCTTTTTTCTTTTTCTTTTGTAAAATGGTTTGCCCGGACAGTACACTGTATTCAAACTGTTTATATATAAGTAAAAAAAAATTGACTCCCCCCTAAAAAACAGTGGAAAATCCCTGCCAAAGTACAAATACACACAAACACAAGCGCTTGAAGCTTCATGAAATCCAACTTCACAGTGACTTTTTCTGGCCGTTTTCACTTCGGGTGAAAACTTTAGAAACGGTGGGGGGCTGGGACAAAAAGTTTCATAATTTATTCCCATCCACAATGGGAAAATCTCTGCCAACTGACCCACAACCCTCACAGAAGCACAAGTGCCAGTCTAATTACACTCCCGTGGGAAAAGCAGGCAGATTTCCACTCCAGGTGACAGACGTAACATGGTTTGGTTCTGCAACCCAACATGGCAGACACAGACTTCAGAGGATAAGCCCTCACATCCTGGATATAAACTGTTTCAACTCCTTACTTCAAAATGATGCTATAGAGCACTGTAAAAGTTACAGCGGCATGGGGAAAAAAAGTGACTTCTTTCTGCGCCAACTTAGAAAACTCAAACTGCCCAAGGAGTTGCTGATCCAGTTCTACATAGGAACTATTGAGTCTGTCATCTGCACCTCTATAACTGTCTGGTTTGGTTCTGCAACCCAAAAGGACAGACACAGACGTCAGATGGTAATTAGGATTGCAGAAAAAACAATTACTACCAACCTGCCTTCAATCGAGGACCTGTATACTGCACGAGTCAAAAAGAGGGCTATGAAAATATTTACAGCCTGGACATAAACTCCTACCCTCAAAACGACACTATAGAGCACTGCACACCAGAACAACTAGACACAAGGACAGTTTTTTCCCCAAACGCCATCACTCTGCTAAACAAATAATTCCCTCAACCCTGTTCAACTATTACAAAGTCTGCACTACTATTACTATTAATCTTCTCATCACTCCTTATCACTCTTCCCCTCCCACTTGTGACTGTATGATTGTAACTTTCTCATTTGTATCCTTATGATTTTTATTGACTGTTTCCTAGTATGATTTGATTGCTTATTGTACCCTATGACTATCATTAAATGTTGTACTTTATGATTCTTGACTCTTGACGAATGCATCTTTTCTTTTATGTATACTGAGAGCATTTGGACCGACAAATTCCTTGTGTGTCCAATCACACTAGGCCAATAAAGTATTCTATTCTGTTCTATTCTATTCTATTCTACTCTACTCTGTTCTACTCTACTCTACTCTATTCTACTCCATTCCATTCCATTCTATTCTATTCTTTTGTACCCCATGACTATCATGAATCATCACTGATGATTCTTGTCTCTTGATGAATGTATCTTTTCTCTTATCTACACTGAGAGCCTTTTCACCAAGACAAATTTTTGCAAATGTCACCAGGCTTCTTCTACTACTGCTGACTTTCTAGGGAAGGCCACCCTCCATCTTCTTCACCTTTGAAGATTTGACAGCAGCAGCTACTTTGAAACCTATTTGTAAATGACTGCAAAGGATAAAATGTAGATTAAGCTCTTCCTGATAATTAAATTCCTCCCCCACCCCCCTCCCATCATCAAACCCTGACAAGTTTTCAGAAAACTCCAGATCGGCCAGCCTATTGGTTCATGTCACACCAAATTTATTGATTGACAAACGGTGTTCATTTTCTCCGCTTGCAAATGCCACACACTGCGTGTCTCAGCCTGGGCGAGTTAATTATTCAGCCTGTTTTATAAGTAAATGAAAATATCAGTCTAGTCTCTCTCACTACGGGAGATCATTAAATCCTGTTTGTCATCATGCGAGGATTTTTCCTGACCAGTTTCCGAAACTGATCTATACAACTCTCCTTTTTAAAAGGATGGTAGAAGGACTGCAAAATCGATGGATCAGAAAATGCAAATTACGACCACAGCTGAGGTAGTCCTTGCCTTATGACCACAAACTGAGGTAAAAAATTTCCATTGCTAAACAAGACAGTTGTTAAGGAAGTTTTGCTTCATTTTACAACCTTTTTTGCTGCAGTTGTTAAGTGAATCACTGCAGCTGTTTGGTTAGTAACCCAGTTGTTAAGTGAATCTGGCTTTCCTACTGACTTCATCAGAAGATTGTCGTGTGATTGTAAGCAATTAACAAACCAAATAAAAGAAATAAATAAAAATAAAAGTTCTGGAGAACCGCTAGCAGAAATTTTGAGTAGTTCAGAGAACCGGCAAATGCTACCTCTGACTGGAGATTTGACAGTATCCTTCCCCTGCCACACCCACCAAGCCATGCTCACAGAACTGGTAGTAAAAAAATTTGAATCCCACCACTGCTTCAGGTGCCTTGGAAAGTAGCTTGACTTACCTCCGCTCTGTGGCAGCCCCTCAAATATTGGAAGATTGCTATCCTATCTCCCCTGGTCCTTTTCTTCCCTAGAGTAGCCATTCCCAGATCCTGCAACCATTCTTCATATGTTTATTTTTATTTATTTTCCAAAACACCAGACAGCAGAACAAGAAACAACGGATGGAAACTAATCAAGGAGAGAAGCAACCTGGAATTAAGGAGAAACTTGCAAACAGTGAGGACAATGAACCAGTGGAACAGCTTGCCACCAGAAGTTGTAGGTGCTCTCACCCTGGAGATTTTTAAGAAGAGACTGGACTGTCACTTGACTGAAATGATATAGGGTCTCCTGTTTCAACAAGGGGCTGGACTAGAAGACCTCCAAGGCTCCTTCCAGTTCTATTCTGATTATGATTCTGTTTTAGTCTCCAGTCCCTTCATCACCCTGGTTGCTCTTCTCTGCACTTTTTCTAGAGACTCAACATCTTTTTTATAGTGTGGTGACCAAAACTGGATGCAGGACTCTAGGTGTGGTCTTACTAAGGCTTTATAAAGTAGTCTTAGTACCTCACTTGATCTTGATTGTATCCCTCTGTTAATGCAATTTAGGATTGCATTGCCTTTTTGGGCTGCTGCCGCACACGGTTATAGATACATGTTAGTTGCCAAGTGGCTGGATTTTTATCGTGTGACCCTGGGGACAAGCAAAGTCAATGAAGAAGCTAGATTCACTTAACAACCACATTACTAACTTAGTAACTGCAGTGATTCCTTTAACAATTGCGAAAGATCATATAATGGGCAGGACTCACTTGACAAATGTTTTGCTTAGCAACATAAATTTTGAGCTGGATTGTGGTTGTAAATCGAGGACTATCTGTGCTGCAGTTAAATTAAGGCTTGCCAAAGAGGCAGAATTATTTTTGTAAGCACAGTACCAAAAGTTTACCAATTTGTATGGAAGAGGAGAAAAAAAGAATAGATCAGTTTGGTTTATCGACTTTTAAACAGCCAAATCCAGCTACTGGGCAACTTCACCACTTTCTAATTTTGTGAGATTTGTGATATTTACCCCAAAGAGCAATACTTTAGGGAAATATATATTGAGCACAAGGAAAAAAATATATTTGGTGCTGCTGGATTTAGAAGCGGCTTTAAAAAGTTGGCAGAAAAATATTCTGCGGCTGAATATATGCAGAATGCTGACTTCTGAGCCAGTTAACGCCAACTGGATATATTTCTCGATTTTGTTTTTGAAGAAATTTCTCCCAAGGTAGCAAATGAACTGAAAGAAATTATTATTATTTCCCTCTGGAATGTCTATCTTTTACAAAGATACCCAATCCGGCTACTTTAAGATCTGTGGACTTCAACTCTCAGAATTTCTCGGCCAGCCATGATAGTTGGGGAATTATGGGAGTTGAAGTCCGCAGGATTTAAAAGTTGCCAAGATTGGAACCTCTTGTGTTAAAACATTTAAATCTGGTTAATTGATAGAGTCATTTTATTGGTGAGATGGGCAGTATATAAATATAATAAATAAATACATATAAGTAAATAATTAAAGAGGGGAGCCAGGATCCCACAGTGGAGAAGAAGAGGGCAGGGATTTGAGTTTGGTGGAAGTTAGGAAGTCTTTTATTCAGTACAAGTAGTCCTTGTTTAGTGACCATTCAAAGTTAGAACGGCACTTTTAAAAAGTGACTTACAACCTGTTTCCATACTGATGGCCCTTGAAGCATCCCTGTAGCTTGCTAACTTTGAGTGCTTGCTAACTGGCATATATACAGGTAGTTCTCGACCTACAGCAGCTCATTTAGTGACCATTCAAAGTTACAACGGCATTTTAAAAAGTGACTTGTGACCATTTTTCACAGCTACAACCTTTGTAGCCTCTCCATAATCATGTAATCGAAAATCAGATGCTTGGCAACTGGTTCATACTTACAACCATTGCTGGGTCCCAAGGTCACGTGATTCCCTTTTGCAACCTTCTGACAAGTAAAATCAAAGGGGAAACTAGATTCACTTAACAACCATGTTACTAACTTATCAACTGCAGTGATTCACTTAACAACTGTGGCAAGAAAGTGTTGTGGCTCGCCGGCGGCTAGCAGAGCTGGCAGCAGAGTCAGACAGTGAGGAGGTTGGGGAGGAACCCAGGCCAGTCCTGGAGGCTGAGGAAGGCTCGGACGAGGGCTCTGCATCAGAGGCAGAGATGGGGCCAGGGCCGTCTGGCAGTCATCAGCTGCCTTGAGGCAGGGGAGCAGCTGTTGCCAGTTCCCAGCCTGCACATGCGCAGAGCTGCCAAAAGAAAAGAGCAATTATGAATTAAGGGTCAACATGGGAGTAAGGCCACAGATGGATGGTGAATGGCTTCTCCCATAGGGATTAAAAAAGGAGCAAAAGGGGAGGAGGCTTTTGCAGGAAACAATTCGTTCATTGCAGCAGTGTGAAGATCTGTCTGTGCATCTCAGAGACTCTGTGCTGAGTCCTTCCTTGTCAGCACTGCGTTTGGAAATATTTACTTGGCAGCTCTCCAAGCTATATAAGGTCTGTGCTCCTAATTACACCCTTGAAAGACTGTTTACCAGGCCTTTGGCTGAAAGTGAAGGCAAGAAATTCACTTTAGTTGAATAAAAGGGGTTTTGCCAGGACAAAGAGTCTGCTTAGTGCTTTTTGGGGAAGCCTAGGTCAGAAAAGTGATATTGTAAAATGGGGCAAACCTCTCTGAGCAAATGCCTTGCTTAACAACATAAATTTTGAGCTCTATTGGGGTTGTAAGTCAAGGACTACCTGTACTTGCGAAGGTTGCATTGTCCCGGGGAAGGAGATATTAATGAACTGGATTCATTAAGTGAATCTGACTTCCTTCATTGACTTTGCTAGTTGGAAGCTGGCTGGGAAAGATACCAATGGTGACTACGGGACAGTTACAACGGTGCCACGAATGGTCAAGGATTACCTGTAGCCTTATTTTTTTCTTAAAGAATCTCCAGCCAGAGATTTCTGCCAGACCACTGCAGCACCAGCAGATATCAAAAAAAGAGAAAAAGTTATGTTTTGGTTTACTAAGGTAATTCCATTGGTTCAAAGGGGTAAGAAACCTGGCTGGCCCCTCATCCAAACTATTTACTGCAGATTAATGCTACTTTGTCAAGAAACCTCACTGAAGCAGGCTGCAGATGGAGCAATTAAAAGTAAGTACTCTACCAAGGAGGACAATCATTTGGAAGGAGACCAGGTATCTCTGGGGGAAAATGCCTCTCTAAAAGCAGGGGATTCCAACCTTGGCAACCTTAAGATTTTTGCACGTCAACTGCCAGAATTCCCCCAGCCAGCATGGCCAATGTTTTACTGATCAATTTGACAACTTTTGCAACATACGACCGTAATGGGCCATTGTACAGGTAATCTTCGACGTACAACTATCATGTCGAGGTCTACTTGTGGACTATTGTGTGCATGTCAGACCAGAATATGGTATAAAGCAGTGTCTCTTAAACTTGGCAACTATAGTCCTCGATTTGGTTGTAAGTTGAGGACTATCTATAGTCCACTTGTTTGTAAGTGGAGGACTATCTATAGTCCATTTGTTTACTGACTGTTCGAAGTTACAATGGCACTGAAAAAAGTAAATATAACAGAATAGCAGAGTTGGAAGGGACCTTGGAGGTCTTCTAGTCCAACCCTCTGCTCAGACAGGAAACCCTATACCAAAGGTCCCCAAACTTGGCAAACTTAAGACTTGTGGACTTCAATTCCCAGAATTCCTGAGCTAACATAACTGGAGGAGGAATTCTGGGAGTTGAAGTCCACAAGTCTTAAAGTTGCCAAGTTTGGGGACCCCTGCCCTATACCATTTCAGGCAAATGGTTGCTCAGTCTCTTCTTAAAAACTTCCAGTGTTGGAGCTTTCACAACTTCTGGAGGCAAGTTGATCCACTGGTTAATTGTCTTCCCTGTGAGGAAATTTCTCCTTAATTCTAGGTTGCTTCTCTCCTTGATTAGTTTCCATCTGTTGCTTCTTGTCCAGACTTCAGGTGTTTTGGAGAATAGCTTGACCCATTCTTCTTTGTGGCAGCTGCTCAAATATTGGGAAACTGCTATCCTGTCACCCCTAGTCCTTCTTTTCATAAAACTGGACATACCCAATCCCAGCAACTGTTGTTTATATGTTTTAGCATCCAGTCCCCTAATCCTCTTTGTTGCTCTTCTCTGCACTTTCCAGAGTTTCAACATGTTTTTTACATTGTGGTGACCAAAAATGGATGCAATATTCCAAGTGTGGCCTTACCAAGGCGTTATAAAGTGGTATTTACACTTCATATGATCTTGATTCTATCCCTCTGTTTGTGCAGCCTAAGAACTATGGTGTCATGCCCCTGTTGGAATCTGATTCCGAGGGGGAGGTCAAGCAGCTGACAGGGAGTGGGAGTGTGGCTCCGGTGGCTGTGGAAGAAACTGGGGAAGGGCACAGTCCGGCTGGGCATTCAGAAGAAGACCCAGGGCCACCTCCTCTTCATCCTAGGGCACATGGGGAGGAACGGAGAAGGCAGCAATGTGAGTTATGTAGGTTACGGGGGAGAAAAAGGCCCTGATTCCCTTCACTAGCTGCAGCTCTGAAAACAGGATATAAAGGGTGTTTGTGCACAGCGCCTTGCTGGAAGCAAAGCATGCATTATCTTTGTTTGTCAAGTCTTATCTGGGTTTTGGCATCCACCCAACTGTGTGTGTTTCATTATCATTTGAGTTCAGCAATTCCTTATCCTGCCCCATCTTGTTAATTGCTGCAGCATGGTTTGTGTTGGTTTTTATTTATAATTTATATGTACTTTGGGTTCAGACTGAATTTCTTCCCTTTGAAGACTGTTCCTGGAAGAGTTTTTTCTCCAGCTGACGATAACTGGACATTGGGGGCCAAGTTACGGGAATTAAAGGGACTTTATCTGCTTTTGTGACTTTGTTGCTTTTGTGCCACGCCCAGGGTCATCACATATGTTGGCTCTTTTGGCAGCTGCAGCACACTGCTGGCTCATATAGGACTCCAAAATCCCTCTCACACTACTATTGAGCCAGGTACCACCTATATATGACCTTGGTGACTTAGCGCCATTGCAGCATCCCCACGCTCATGCGATCAAAATTCAGAGGCTTGGCAACTGGCATGTATTTATGACAGTTGCACTCTCCTGGGGTCATGTGATCACATTGGTAACCTTCCCAGATGGCTTCAAACAAGCAAAGTCAGTGGGGGAAGCCAGATTTGCTTAATAACCAAGCAATTCACTTAAGAACTGCAGTAATTCGCTTAACAATTGTGTCAAAAACGATCGTAAAATGGGGCCAAACTCACTGAAATGAGTGAGCTTAGCTACAGAAATTGGAGGCTCAATGGTAGTCATAATTCAAGGACTACTTGTAAGACATATGACATATAAGGCCTTAGTAAGACCACACCTAGAGTAATGCATCCAGTTTTGATCACCACATTATAAAAAAGATGTTGAGACTCTAGAAAGAGTGCAGAGGAGAGCAACCAGGATGATGAGGGGATTGGAGGCTAAAACATATGAAGAATGGTTACAGGAACTGAGCCTGGCTAGTCTAGGGAAGAGAAGGACCAGGGGAGACAGGATAGCAGTGCTCCAATATTTGAGGGGCTGCCACAGAGAGGAAGGGGGTCAAGCTATCTTCCAAAGCACCTGAAGGCCAGACAAGAAATAACGGATGGGAACTGATCCAGGAGAGATTCAATCTAGAAATAAGGAGAAACTTTCTGACAGTGAGAACAATCAACCAATGGAACAGAAGTTGACTTTCGAAGTTGTGGGAGTTTTATCACTGGAGGCTTTCAAGAGGAGACTGGACTGCCATCTGTCAGAAATGGTATAGGGTCTCCCGCTTGGGTGGGTGGTTGGACTAGATGAACTTCCAACTCTGATTATCTGTTATCTGAACTTCAGCTTCCAGATTTCTCCACCGGGAGTCGAAGTCCATATGTCTTAAAGTTGCCCAAATTGAGAAATATTGGTATAAAATAACTTCTGTTCTTCACTGCTGGGTACTTGTTGAGTTCCTATAGGCAAAAAGAAAAACCACATTTCCCATTAATTTCGCAACGGTGAGCAGCTTTGAAGAAGTTCATGCAGAATTTGATGAGGGTGAATGAAATGACAAAGATGTTTCCTTTCAAAGTCAGAATGAAGCAGGCCCAGTTCCCAAGACCCCTCTGTGACGTTTAACGAAATATAGGTTGTGTTTCATCACAGTGAAATTCAAAAGAGCAGCCGTATTTTGCTGCAACTTCAAAACAAAATTTTGGCATCCATGAATTTGTTTTGAGCTCACCTCATTGCAAGGTTATTTTATGCATCTCAAACACTCAAAATATTGGCATGGATGGTGATTTTTCAATCTCTTAAAAACCATACCATTCAGTTACTCATAATTAACTAATGATGTGTTGGAAAATCTCCATGATGCTTTAAACTCCTTGTCTATTCACTTATATTTTATCTCTAATTATTCTTTAAAAATATTTAACCAAAAAAATACACCCCATCCCACCAAAAATATTATCATTTAATATGGTCAGACTCTGTTCTAAGGTCAGAAGGAAACTGCCTTGTGCTACACTTTGCTTAATTTTCAAGTTCAGAAAGTCAAACAAGCTATTTCAAGTGCAGAATTTTTGATACCCGACTCTTTCCGTACCTTCCTATGGCTTCTTCTGTGAAACACAATATTGATATCACTTTTCTTCCTTTCTGACTGGTAGACAAGACACAATTTCCCTACACAAAGACTTATAGATGTGAGAGACAACACCATTTTTTCATTTACACCCAGAAGCAAAATATATTTCATAATTTAAGTCCAATGATTTTCTTGATCCCACTTAAGCCATCTCCTGTAACTACTTGAAGAGGTCTACCAATCCATGGTCTCTAGCAAATATCCATCCATCCATCCATCCATCCATCCATCCATCCATGCATGCATCCATGTAGCTATGTAGCTATGTAGCTATCTGTCATCTATCTGCCATCTATCTGTCTCTATCTATCTATCTATCTATCTATCTATCTATCTATCTATCTATCTATCTATCTATCTATCTATCTCTGCTTATGTTGTAATTTTTCAAAATAAATAAATAAATAACTCAAGACAGTGAACATATCCAATAAACCTACCTCTTCCTATTTTCCCCATAACAATACCGTGTGATTAGTTGGGTTGAGAGAGAGCAACTGGCCCAGCTGGCTTTCATGCCTAAGGTGAGACTAGAACGCACAGTTTTCATACACAAGAGAGAACTGGAACTCACAGTCTCCTGGTGATTAATCCAAAATCCCCCAACTAGCTTTATCTTCCCATTACTTACTAGATTTTCCACATGATTTGCTTTAGTTTGGCAAGATTTCTGCCTATAAAGGAAAATGCTTAGAGAATATCAGTGTGTCCTTCTTGGTTACTGGAGCCTAACCTCTGCAAAAATGCGCTGCATTTTCAGGAAGACAAGATAAAACCACAGCCTTAAAGGAAAGATGCTCAGAATATGCTCTTACTTGTTGTAAAGAACTATGTCCGGTCTCCAAATAAGCTCAGATGGGATTCGTATCGATGTTACGTTCTCGTATTCTTCAGGATCCCAACGTAATTTATAATCATGCCACTCCTAAAAAGTGGAAATGCCAGATAAATAATTAGACCCAAATGAGAAAGCAATATTAGCTATTAAATTCTGAAGTCCAAACTGAAGAAGCTTTTTGGATGAGAAGCGAAACGTCTTCAAAGAAAAATCAGAAAGTCCAGCACTTTTGAGACAACCATGTCAACTTTTGATTACGTGACCAGCAAAGGTTGTAACTGTGAAAAATGGTCCTTTTTCCAATGCCTTGTAACCTCAAACAGTCTCTAAACAAATGGTTATAAGTTGAGGACTACTGTATTGCTCAGAACTGTATTGCTGGTTGGGAATTGAAGTTCACACATCTTAAAATGACTAAGTTGGGAAACACTGGCCCGGAATAACAAAATTCCTCAAGCTGTAGCCGACTTAACTCCTTAACATGCCCTTTCCCTGGGGGATTCTCCCATGAAATAACTTTCCCCCTTTATTAATACTCCATTGCAAATAACGATTTGAAAACATATTATTGATCCCTGCAGAAATGAAAGGAGCAAATGTGGAATTTCTTGAGGTTCTTTTTTCTGGATAGAGTCAATCTGTATTGTTTCCCCTGCTGGGTTGCACAAGAAACTTCCAAATCAATTTTTATTTCAAAAACTGGAGAATAGAACGCACTCAGAATACAGCAGGATACTTAGAATATGGACAGTGTTTAAAAGCAGGGATAAGGCAGCCTCAGCCTTGAAGTTAAATTTAAATTCCATAGCAAAATATTGGATGGGGTTTCTGATAAAAGAAATCTATAGTGTTCTTTTCTTATCATCGGAGGAGGAGGAGGAGGAGGAGGAGGAGGAGGAGGAGGAGGAGAAAACTAGGAGGGAAAGGAGGAGACTAGGGAAAGAAGGAAGAGAAGGAGAAGGAGACTAGGGGCAAAACAGAGGTGGTATTCAGCAGGTTCTGATCCATTCTGGAGAACTGGTAGCGGAAATTTTGAGTCGTTCGGAGAACTGGCAAATCCCACCTCTAACTGGCCCTGCCCCCCTCTCTATTCTCTGTCTCCTGAGTCCCAGCTGATCAGCTGGGTCTTCTTTGGTTGCCCTGCACAGGAGAATGGAGCTGGAAAGCGGGTTAGTGTGGTGGGCAGGGTATGGGATTTTGTAGTAATTTTCCTCTGCCACATCCCCCAAGCCACACCCAGGCCACACCATGCCCCCCCCCCCAAGCCACATCCACAGAACTGGTGGTAAAGAAAATTTGAATCCCATCACTGGGGAAGGAGCAGGAGGAGACAGAGACTAGGGGAAGAAGGAGAAAGAGGAGAAGACGACCAGGGAAAGAAGGAGAGAGAGAAGGAGACAGTGACTGGGGAAGATGGAGACGAGGAGGAGAATGAAGAGGAAGAGGAGGAAAAAAGGGGGAAGAATAAAGAGAAAGAAAGAGAAGGAGGAGAAGAAGGTATGTGGACTTCAATTCTCAGAATTCCCTTCATTGGTCGTGGTGGTTGTCAAATTCTGGGAGTTATAGTCTACACACCTGGAAATTGCCCTGGTTGGGAAGCACTGGATTTATTTGGAAATTTAAGAACTTTATGAGACAGCTTTCAAAAACAATAGCCAGACTGTATGGGCCGAGTCCTTTAACACCCATTTACCTAAAGGGAAAATTAAAGGAAAAACTTCCTAAAGTTTTATGACATTCTTCACTATCAAAAAATGTAATATTTGTACAGGAAAACTCTTTACCTTCCCTCCCTCCACCCACAGTTCTGTTTCCTTTTTTCTGAGTTAAGTACAAGTTAGATTTCTGGAACATGGGGGGGGGGGGGCAGGGTAAGGAAATCTTGGTTGACTCACTTGTTTCACCCAAACATTTGTGGTCATCATTTGGTTCTTTTCATCCTGAAAAATGAGAAAAACAGAGTTTTTACAGAGTTGTAAGAAAACCACCAGTATTCCCCAAAGCACTATAAGCTTTTGCTGATGTGGTCATCTCACCAATATCTGCATTAATAAAGATGGAGTCCTTGGTGGTCATTGAGCTTGGTGGTTTTCTTGAAGACGTTTCATAACCCAACTAGATAACATCATCAGTGCTAGGATGGAGTGGAGCTGGGTTGACATCGGGGTGAAATTCAAAAATCCCAGCAACGGAACTTCCTGTTTCCGGTTTCTGGTGGGGCTCCCACTGGAAGCTGGAAATAGGCCCGTTTTGTAATTTTTGGTACTTCCAGGAGGGCTGATTTTTGCCTTCCCAACAGCCTGGAGGCCTCACCCGGGCTCTGGAGGCCCTCGGGAAGCTGGAAACACATCTGTTTCCAGACTTCCAGAAGACCCGTTTTTCCCCCTCCCAGAACCTCCACGCGACCCTGAATTGCATGGAGACTCCCGGGAGGGGCGGATGGTGCCAGCCAGTCAGTTGAAATATTGGTTCAGTGAGCCAGATGTAACTTTAACTTCCAGTTCTCCCGGACCAGTACGAACCAGTAGAATCCCACCCTTGGTTAACATTAGATCAATAACCAAACTGTAAATAACCCAATCAAGGATCTGCCAAGGACATCCCCACCAACACTGACAGGGCAAACCACTTATATATAAACAGAAAGCAAACCCCACTCCCTTCTAATATTGATGATGTTACATAGTTGGATAATGAGATATCTGCAAGAAAACCACCACGCTCAGAGAGCACCAAGAATCCCACAGTTCAATCCCGAGGTACAAATATTATCTTCTATCGATACTAATAAATGTATTAAAATATCAGTCAAAAGTGCAGATGTTCCCAATGCTGAGCAGAACCTATAGCCATTGGCCCAATCCAACCTCTTGATCTTGGGCAGCTTCTGAAGTGCTGGTGCAATTACAGCTCTAGACCTGGGAGCAATTCTTATTGGGCAACCAGTTCCAATACGACGGTCTTTCAGGTACACCAGATTATAAGCCCCATCGCTTCCAAATGACATTTTAAGTAGCTAGGGATAATGGGAGTTGCAATCCAATGACCCAATGGAGAATGGCTCCCTGAAGCATTCATCTATCAAGATATTTAAGAAGAAATTGGACAGCTGTTTGTCCAGAATGGTACAGTACAATAGGGTCTGGAGGACGAGGGAGGAGTAAGGGGGAGGAGCGGGGAGAGGGCAAGGGAGAAGGAGAAGAATTAGAATGAATTAGAATTAAAATTATTAGAAAAGGAGGAGGAGGAGGAGGAGGAAGAGAAGGAAAGGAAGGAGGAAGGAGGAGGAAGAAGAAGAAGAAGAAGAAGAAGAAGAAGAAGAAGAAGAAGAAGAAGAAGAAGAAGAAGAAGAAGAAGAAGAAGAAGAAGAAGAAGAAGAAGAAGAAGAAGAAGAAGAAGAAGAAGAAGAAGAAGAAGAAGAAGAAGAAGAAGAAGAAGTTGTTCAACTGGGCATTTTCCTCACCCAAAGTCCCTTGTGCACCTTGTCACTAAGCTAATAAAGAAACACCACTCTTCAAACTTCACAGAAACCCATTTCTCCTTCGAAAGAAATGTCTAATGCAAATTCACCTTTGTCAGACTGAGTGAGAAGCTGAAGAGAAAAAATGATTTCTGAACCCGTGTTTATACAGTTCATTTAACACATGCATAACTTATGCTGTTCTATCTCCCCTTTGCTGATGCATGAATGAACGGTCTCCTCCCCTTTCCATGCATTTTATAATCTCCATTTCTTATGGGTTAGCTTTTTATATATATTTTATATATATATGGGCTAACAATGCAGAAATGTCATCTGTGAGCTATTAATATTCAAAGAGCATCCTGGCTCTCAATAAGAAATTATACTCTGGATGAGCTAATTCAATTGTTTCAGTAAATTGCTTTGAATCTACAGTTCAGGGTGGGCATATAAAAAATAATAATAAATCGATCAGCCACAGATAATGGCCTTGATTCTTCTGAAGCTGAGCTGAACTGATGGCCTTTCAAAAGTGAACGAGGAGCCATCCTGGCTTACGAGCTCCTAATGCAGGTAGTTCTTGGCTTACATCTACAATTGAGACCCAAAATTTAGGTTGCTAAGCGAGACTATTAAGTGAGCTTTGCCCCATTTTACAACTCTTCTTGCCACAGTTGCTAAGTGAATTATTGCACAGCTGCTAAGGTAGTAACAGGGTTGTTAAGTGAATCTGGCTTCCTTGCTCACTTCGCTTGTCAGAAGATTGCAAAAGGTGATCAAATGACCCAGGGACACTCCCACCATCATAAATATGAGTCGGTTGTGTCAAGTGTCTAAATTTTGATCATATGACCATGGGGATGATGCAATGGTTATAAGGGTGAAAAGCCATCATGTCGTTTTTTTACAGTGCCGTCATAACTTTGAATAGTACACTAATGTTGTAATTCAAGGACCACCTGCCCTTGCCCATCTCTTCAGCTTGAATCTACTTGTACATTCCCACTAACTCTCCTGCCCATAGTTGGTCTACTATAGTTCTCGAAAGCAGTTGCCAACCAGTGGGCTGGGGATCACTGGTGGTCCTTGAGAAAATTTTGGTGGTCCACAGAGAAATGTCACCTCCAAAGCAACCCGCAAAGCAATTAATCCAGGCTGCGTGGGAACATAAGGGTTGTGTCACTTGCATTGCGAACAACATGAGGTAGTGAGGGAAGGGGGGAAGGACGGAGGGGGGGAACTTGCCCCATGCCTCACCTGGCCACTGGGCTGTTTCATAGAATAGAACAGAACAGAACAGAATAGAATAGAATAGAATAGAATAGAATAGAATAGAATAGAATAGAATAGAATAGAATGGAATGGAATGGAATGGAATGGAATGGAATGGAATGGAATGGAATGGAATGGAATAGAATATGGAATAGAATATGGAATGGAATGGAATGGAATAGAATATGGAATAGAATATGGAATGGAATGGAATGGAATAGAATAGAATAGAATAGAATAGAATAGAATAGAATAGAATAGAATAGAATAGAATAGAATAGAATAGAATAGAATAGAATAGAATAGAAAATATTCTTTATTGGCTAAGTGTGATTGAACATACCAGGAATTTGTCTCTGGTGCATAAGTTCTCATTGTACACACCAACAACAAAGTGATAAGTCATAGATCATAAATCATAAGATACAATTATAAATGATAAGATACGAACAACAAGTGATCAGTCATAAGATGCCCATAGGAGAAAGTAGTAGGAAAGATGAGAAGTTGAGAAGGATAATGGCAACACAGCCTTATTCCATGGGTCAATAAGAGACGTGATGGTGCAGTGGTTAGAATGCAGCACTGCAGGGCTAACTCACTGCTCACTCCAGGATTTCAATTCTGACTGGCTCAAGGTTGCTTCAGCCTTCCATCCTTCTGAGGTCAGTAAAATGAGGACCCAGATTGTTGGGGGCCAGAGGCTGACTTTGAAAAACCACTTAGAGAGGACTGTAAAGCACTGGGAAGCAGTATACAAGTCTAAATGCTGTAGCTATTTATCTTTAGGCATAAGACAGTGCTGTGGAAGTTAGGTGTTTAGCGGAATTAGGCTCCGTTCTTAAGTACAGGCCATCTTTAAACTGGGGCATTCCTAACCTGACAACTTGCTTGACATGATTTCTGGAACCATTTGTCTTCGATGCTCTGGAAGCAAGAACTATAGATCCGGGTGCATCTTTTGTCTTAGATACTCTCATCGTAGAACCATCGATCGAACATGTTTCTTCATAATGTAAGGACGTCTATCTTGGGGAATGTACCAAAGCATAAATCCACATTAATTATTCAGGGCAAGTCAACTCTTAGCAACTGCAGCGTGGTCTGGGTTGCTTGCTTTGACTTCATATTCCACACAGGAGGAAATGAGAGATGCCCGTTTCCCACCATCTCTGATTTAATTGTAAACAATGACCTCTTTATCTCTACGATGGTTTTTCCGGCTCCCAAATGATATCCATTTGCAAGCTCCTTACTCGTGCTTTTTTCCCAGAATGCGGTGGTATGATATCATTTCATCTCCCTTTCTTTCTCAGCATGTACGAGCTTCCTTGAAACTTTTCAGGGTTATGTAGAAACCAACTGCAAATCTCAGGGGCTGCCACAAAGAAGAGGGAGTCAAGCTGTTCTCCAGAGAAACTGAAGGCCGGACAAGCAGCAATGGGTAGAAACTAACCAAGGAGAGAAGTAATCTAGAACTAAGAAGAAATTTCCTGACAACTTAGAACAACTTGCCTCGACTTGAAGTTGTAAATGTTCCAAAACTGGAAGTTTTTAAGAAGAGATTGGACAACCATTTGTCTGAAATGGTATAGGGCTTCCTGACAAAGTAGGGGGTTGGTCTAGAAGACCTCCAAGATCCCTTCCAACTCTGCTATTCTGTTCTAGGTTCCTCAATCTTTCATCATATGATTTCACTCCAGACTCTCTGTGATCTTTTTTGTTCTTCTCTGCACACTTGCTAGAGTTTCAGCATCCTTTTAGTGTGTGTCCTGGTGACCACAATGGGATGCAGTACTCCAAGTGTGGCCTCATTAGTGCAATTTAAAGCAGTACCATCAACTCACATAATCTTGATGCTATCCCTTTGTTGATGCAGCCCAAGAGTGCTGCAGCACACACTGCTGGCTCATAGTTTTAGTATTTTAGTATTTAGTGTTTATTTGATTTGTCAATCACTTACAAGATACAGGTGTAAGAATAAATATAGTTTGAGATAGATACTTATAAGAAAAATAAAAAGCAATAGGACAGGGACGGTAGGCACAATTGGTTCTCACAGTACTATCTTATGTGTAAATAAGTGGAATAAATATTTACCCATGTAATATGGCCATATTACATTTAACCTTCTCATCTGCTCCTTTACCATCTCTTGTTGGTATCGTTATTATTACTTTGATATATGATTACTTTATTGTTTTGCATGTATACTGAGAGCTTATGCACTGGAGACAAATTCCTTATGTGTCTGATCATACTTGGCCAATAAAGTATTCTATGTTCTATCTTCTATGTTCATAGTTAAGTAGTGATCTCTCTTATGGTTACATATGAACAAAATCAGATGCTTTCTTCAAAAATAATTCTTCAGTTTTAAGATTCAGTTTCTATTTCTATTATATCTCTATTTATCTTTCTGTTTTCTAGCATATACAACCACACAACAAAGGCTAGACTAGATTAAGTGCTCTCTTCTTCTTCTTCTTCTTCTTCTTCTTCTTCTTCTTCTTCTTCTTCTTCTTCTTCTTCTTCTTCTTCTTCTTCTTCTTCTTCTTCTTCTTCTTCTTCTTCTTCTTCCTCCTCCTCCTCCTCCTCCTCCTCCTCCTCCTCTTCTTCATTCTTCCTCCTCCTCTTCTACCTCTTCCTCCTCCTCCAACTACCTCACTTAATACATTCCTATAGGGGTTCACAGACAAGGATCTCATTCATATATTCAAAGGAAACCAGAGTATAATCTGTCATTTTTAAGGGTTTTTCTGAGTGATAACTGAGAACAAGTCCTGCCCCCAAATGCCAAAAGCTTTTGTTACATTTCAACTAATGAGACACCGCAAACAGTAGGATCAGACAGTCTTAAGTGAAGGAGGGAACATATGTTGAGCCAGAGGCTTTAAATGCCAAGCCCTCTAATAAATCCAACGTCCTACTGGGGACCAATCAGTAACAATGAAAGGAGCCCAGCCAGCTTTTTAAACAATGCCCTTCTGTTCCTAATGCAGGGAATTACATGGCTGAACAATACAGCTGTATGTATTGGCATCTTTCCTTTCTCTATTTATCTGGGCGTGGTCATTATTCTATGCCAGTCTTGGCAGTCTGAAGATGTGTGGGACAATTCCCAAAATTGTACACTAATCAGCATACTGTAAAATGAAATTTCATTGCATTCAGCTCTCAAAAGATAACCATTATGCATATGCCCATACACACACACACACACACACGACACAGAGAGACAGTCTAATGCAAGACTATACATATACAATTTTACATTTCTTTCTTTTACTTTTAACAAAATCGTTTATCTCTCTCTAACAATAGAAAAACAAAACACTTATTTAAAGCCTTATCATCCGGTCCTGATCAGCAAAACTCCATTCAGAGTTACCAGAAACAATAACACACTAGGTATTGATCAAACAAGCCAATTCTATCTCTTTTTTCTTTTAACAATCTCGACTGTTAAAAGCAAATCTTAAAGCAATTTTGAAATAATGCACAAGCACTTCATTTCTTTTCATTTCCTATTTGGTTCTTTTCAAATACTACTTCAAAATGTTAGCAAGTCTTGCTTGTAAATCTAAAACAAGCAGGTTTTCCACCCTTCTAGCTTAACCTTTTAATTATTAATACCTAAGCTGATTTCATTTGTAAATGAAATGTAACTTCTTGTTCTTTCTTAAAGGCTGTCATCTTTATATCCACATACAAATCACCCTTAATATGAGTTTTGTCCAGTGAAATCTATTCCTCTTCATCATCATCATCATCATCATCATCCAATGACCCCATAATCTCTTGCGGGGTGGAGTCTGGGCAACTGAATAGAGTTATCAGAGTGTTTACTGGCCGGATGCCCTTCCTGTCACCAACGTGGAGTTTTGTCCAGCAGATATAGTCTCAGTATGCCCAGAGAAAGAAACATCTGCTTCTACCTAGGATTGAACTCACAGCCTCCTGATTGTGAGGTGAGAGCTCCATCTCTAGACCATTCCTCTTCTTTCACCTGTTTAAATCCTATTTTTTAGCAGACAAACTTGAGAGAAACGTCTGAGTGCCTTGTCCCCAAATAGACTTGAAGTCCTCCACAGTTAGAATATTTTGCTCCATATATCTCGTCTCCTTTAATTATAATCCTTATTTTTCCTGGTTCCCTCTAGAGTCCAACCTTCAAAATCCACTCTTATCATGTTTTTTCCTCTAATCAACAATATTTTCCCCACAGGAAGGTTTCTTATAATTAATTTTAAATTCTTCATTTTTCTTTACCAAATTCAAAACAAACCTTAGGAAAGTTCTTGTAATTGATTTCAAAGTCTTATTTTAACTCTATCTGGCCCCTTAATCCACTTATAACTTTCCAAAATCAATGTCCTAATCACATTTTGCTGTTTATTCTAAAATAAGAAGTCTTTTAAGTCTTTAAAACTTGCATAAAAATTTTTTTCCAGCAGCAATTGAAGGAGACTCACCTGGTGCTATCTTGTTTTGGAAGTTTCTTAATATACCCAAACCCCGTTAATAAACAATCTCCAGAAGTGATTAAGAAAGGAACTAGATAGTCCTCAACTTACGACCACAAGCGAGTCCAAAATTTCCATTGCTATGCAAGGCAGTTGATAAGAGAGTTTTGCTCCATTTTATGACCTCTTTTGCCACAGTTGTTACCACAGTTCTTAAGTGAATCAGATAACAGATAATCAGAGTTGGAAGAGACCTTATAGGTCTTCTAGTCCAAACCCCTGCCCAAACGGGAAACCCTACACCATTTCTGACAATTGGCAGTCCAATCTCTTCTTGAAAGTGATGATGCTCCCGCAACTTCCATAGGTTGATTGTTCTCACTGTCAGAAAGTTTTTCCTTATTTCCAGGTTAAATCTCTCCTTGTTCAGTTTCCATTCATTATTCCTTGTCTGGCCTTCAGGTGCTTTGGAAAATAGTCTGACCCCCCTCATCTCTGTGGCAGCCCCCCTCAAATGTTGGAAGACTGCTATACTGTCTCCCCTGGTCCTTCTCTTCACTAGACTAGCCAAGCCCAGTTCCTGTAACCGTTCTTCATATGTTTTAGTCTCCAGTCCCCTAATCATCCTGGTTGCTTTTCTCTGCACTTTTTCTAGAGTCTCAGCATCTTTTTTATAGTGTGGTGACCAAAACTGGATGCAGTACTCTAGGTGTCTTACTAAGGCTTTATAGAGTGGTATTAGTACCTCTCTTGATCTTTATTGAATGCTTCTGTTAATGCCATTTAGGATTGCATTGGCTTTTTGGGCTGCTGCTGCACATTGCTGGCTCCTATTTAGCTGGTTGTCCACTAAGACTCCAAGATCCCTCTCATAGTTACTGCCATTGAGCCTGGTTTCACCCAGTCTATCTATATGTGTACTTTTGGTTTTTCTTGCCTAAGTGTAGGACTTTACTTTTCTCTACATTGAATTATTCAGTGCAGTTGTAACTTTGAATGGTTGTTAAATGAATGATTGTAAGTGAAGGACTACCAGTGTGTAAAACCCATGTCCATTTGAAGTTTCCAAATTCTGGCTTGGGCAAGATGGTGAACCTTAAGTGCTATTGCATGAAACCCTCTGGAGATCAATGGTTGTGGAGATTCTCAGTCAACCAGGCCATGGTTGTCCCAAAGGTGCTTTTTTCATGAGGCAATAGAGACCGAGTGGAGCAGGTGGCCAGTTTTAATTTTCTGGGTGTTACCATACAAGAGGACCTGACCTGGGGGTGCTCACATTGCAGTCCTGGTCAAAAGGGCCCAGCAGAGATTATACGGCCTGAGGCTTCTCAGGAAACAACAACTGAATGAAAAACTGCTGGTGACCTTCTACCGCTGCACCATAGAGAGTATCTTAACTTACTGCACCTCTGTATAGTTTGCCAATTGCACAGGAGCAGATAGGAAAGCACTCCAGAGGGTTAACATCATTGCCCAGAGGATCATGGGTTGCCCTCTCCCCTCTTTGGAAGAGCTTCATAGCTCCTGCTGCCTTAAGAAAGTTCAAAACATCCTCAAAGATCCATTTCATCCTGGGTTCCTATTACCATCTGGCAGACGGTACATGTTGTGTATGTATATAAGTAATAAAGTGTGAGCTTGGAGTAAGTGCAGGGTTCTGGCCCTGCACTTCTGATTGGCTGTTAAGCGGCCGGACCGGATTGGCCCGTTCCGGGGAATCCGATTGGCCCTTAACAGAGAGTTCCTATTGGTCATAAAAGCTAGCGTTCCTGGCTTGTTATTGGTTAAAACGTTACAAGAGTTGCTTATATAAGGCGGGGGTTACTTTTGTTTTACCGAGAAGTCACGATGTAAATAAAGAGTTGAAGTTCACCGTTCAGAGGCTTGTCTCCATTCCTCCTCACCCATTCTCAAACTTAATAGTACAGGATAATAAAAACAAGGACAAATAGGCTGAAAAACAGCTTCTATCCCAGGGCAGTAGCTCTGTTGAATTCTGCTGTGTAGTGCAATATTAATACGATATCAGGGGTTTTCAATTCAATGTGTGGAATATGAGGGATGTGTGTTGTGAAAATAGTCATAAATAGTACACTGAAAATGGTGTTTAATTTCGTTGTATGAGGTTCAATAAAGTAAACTAAACTAAACAATTGGACTTTCTAGTTTTTATCTGAAGACGTTTCACTTCTCATCCAAGAAGCTTTTTCAGAACTGAAGAAGCTTCTTGGATGAGAAGTGAAAGGTCTTCAAGGAAAAACAAGCAACCGTGTTGCCTCTTGAAAAAGCACTTTTGAAACCTGAGGAGATCGCTATTTTACAGCCTCCTGACAGCTACCTACTATATGGAGCATGTATCGGCAATCCCGATACATCCTCTTCCTTATCCAGAGAGAATTCAGACAAACTGATTCATTTACTGGTTCCATTCTCCACAGCGCCATCTTCAGTTTGCCATTTTCCGCAGATGTAATTCAGCTATTTATTTATTATATTTTTTTTTATCCTGCCTTTATAATTTTGTAAGTAATTCAAGACACCTAATAATCCTTTCTCTTCCTACGTTCACCAAAACAAGAACCCTGTGAAGTGGGTTGGGTTGTGAAAGAGAATGATTGGCCCAAAGTCTGACTTGGATGCCTAAGGCAGGACTAGAACTCACTGTCTCCTGGTGATTGGCCCAAAGTCACCCAACTACAACTCACAATCTCCCTCTATAATGAAGGAATTATAAGAAGCTCGCTTCCCGTAGAGACCCCACATGCCCACTTCATGGCCTGTTTCTGTTGCTCCCCTCTGGGAGGAGGTTTTGACTTCCAGATTCTGTAACAGCTTTGTTTCCTATGGCATCTGTCTGGTAAACTTGCAAGATTCTCTTCTCTTCTCTTCTCTTCTCTTCTCTTCTCTTCTCTTCTCTTCTCTTCTCTTCTCTTCTCTTCTACTTTACTCAATCTACTCTACACTATTCTATTCTAATTCTAATTCTCTGATCTCTTCTCTTCTTATTCTGATTTCTTCCCTTCCCTCCTCTCCTCCCCTATTCTACTTAATCTACTCTACTCTACTCTACTCTACTCTACTCTACTCTACTCTACTCTATTCTATTCTATTGTAATTCTAATTCTTTGATGTCTTCTCTTCTTTTTCTTTTCTTATTCTCTGATCTCTTCTCCTCTCCTCTCCCTCCTCTCCTCTCCTATTCTATTCTACTTAATCTCCTCTACTCTATTTTAATTCTAATTCTCTGATCTCTTCTCTTCTTATTCTCTGGTTTCTTCTCTTCTCTCTTCTCCTATTCTACTCTACTCAATCTATTCTACTCTATTCTATTTTAATTCTAATTCTCTGATCTCTTCTCTTCTTATTCTCTGGTTTCTTCTCTTCTCTTCTCTTCTCTTCTCTTCTCTTCTCTTCTCTTCTCTTCTCTTCTCTTCTCTCCTCTCCTATTCGATTCTACTTAATCTACTCTACTCTATTTTAATTCTAATTCTCTGATCTCTTCTCTTCTTATTCTCTGGTTTCTTCTCTTCTCTTCTCTCCTCTCCTATTCTACTCTACTCAATCTATTCTACTCTATTCTATTTTAATTCTAATTCTCTGATCTCTTCTCTTCTTATTCTCTGGTTTCTTCTCTTCTCTTCTCTTCTCTTCTCTTCTCTCCTCTCCTCTCCTCTCCTATTCGATTCTACTTAATCTCCTCTACTCTATTTTAATTCTAATTCTCTGATCTCTTCTCTTCTTATTCTCTGGTTTCTTCTCTTCTCTTCTCTCCTCTCCTATTCTACTCTACTCAATCTATTCTACTCTATTCTATTTTAATTCTAATTCTCTGATCTCTTCTCTTCTTATTCTCTGGTTTCTTCTCTTCTCTTCTCTTCTTTTCTCTCCTCTCCTCTCCTCTCCTATTCGATTCTACTTAATCTCCTCTACTCTATTTTAATTCTAATTCTCTGATCTCTTCTCTTCTTATTCTCTGGTTTCTTCTCTTCTCTCCTCTGCTATTCTACTCTACTCAATCTATTCTATTTTAATTCTAATTCTCTGATCTCTTCTCTTCTTATTCTCTGGTTTCTTCTCTTCTCTTCTCTCCTCTCCTATTCTACTCTACTCAATCTACTCTACACTATTCTATTCTAATTCTAATTCTCTGATCTCTTCTCTTCTTATTCTCTGATTTCTTCCCTTCCCTCCTCTCCTCCCCTATTCTACTTAATCTACTCTACTCTACTCTATTCTATTGTAATTCTAATTCTTTGATGTCTTCTCTTCTTTTTCTTTTCTTATTCTCTGATCTCTTCTCCTCTCCTCTCCCTCCTCTCCTCTCCTATTCTATTCTACTTAATCTCCTCTACTCTATTTTAATTCTAATTCTCAGATCTCTTCTCTTCTTATTCTCTGGTTTCTTCTCTCCTCTCCTCTCCTATTCTACTCTACTCAATCTATTCTACTCTATTCTATTTTAATTCTAATTCTCTGATCTCTTCTCTTCTTATTCTCTGGTTTCTTCTCTTCTCTTCTCTTCTCTTCTCTTCTCTTCTCTTCTCTTCTCTTCTCTTCTCTTCTCTCCTCTCCTCTCCTCTCCTCTCCTCTCCTATTCGATTCTACTTAATCTCCTCTACTCTATTTTAATTCTAATTCTCTGATCTCTTCTCTTCTTATTCTCTGGTCTCTTCTCTTCTCTTTTCTTCTCTTCTCTTCTCTTCTCTTCTCTTCTCTCCTCTCCTCTCCTCTCCTATTCGATTCTACTTAATCTCCTCTACTCTATTTTAATTCTAATTCTCTGATCTCTTCTCTTCTTATTCTCTGGTTTCTTCTCTTCTCTCCTCTGCTATTCTACTCTACTCAATCTATTCTATTTTAATTCTAATTCTCTGATCTCTTCTCTTCTTATTCTCTGGTTTCTTCTCTTCTCTTCTCTCCTCTCCTATTCTACTCTACTCAATCTACTCTACACTATTCTATTCTAATTCTAATTCTCTGATCTCTTCTCTTCTTATTCTCTGATTTCTTCCCTTCCCTCCTCTCCTCTCCTATTCTACTTAATCTACTCTACTCTACTCTATTCTATTGTAATTCTAATTCTTTGATGTCTTCTCTTCTTTTTCTTTTCTTATTCTCTGATCTCTTCTCCTCTCCTCTCCCTCCTCTCCTCTCCTATTCTATTCTACTTAATCTCCTCTACTCTATTTTAATTCTAATTCTCTGATCTCTTCTCTTCTTATTCTCTGGTTTCTTCTCTTCTCTCATCTCCTATTCTACTCTACTCAATCTATTCTACTCTATTCTATTTTAATTCTAATTCTCTGATCTCTTCTCTTCTTATTCTCTGGTTTCTTCTCTTCTCTTCTCTCCTATTCTACTCTACTCAATCTATTCTACTCTATTCTATTTTAATTCTAATTCTCTGATCTCTTCTCTTCTTATTCTCTGGTTTCTTCTATTCTATTCTCTTCTCTTCTCTCCTCTCCTCTCCTCTCCTATTCGATTCTACTTAATCTCCTCTACTCTATTTTAATTCTAATTCTCTGATCTCTTCTCTTCTTATTCTCTGGTTTCTTCTCTTCTCTTCTCTCCTATTCTACTCTACTCAATCTATTCTACTCTATTCTATTTTAATTCTAATTCTCTGATCTTTTCTCTTCTTATTCTCTGGTTTCTTCTCTTCTCTTCTCTTCTTTTCTCTCCTCTCCTCTCCTCTCCTATTCGATTCTACATTATCTCCTCTACTCTATTTTAATTCTAATTCTCTGATCTCTTCTCTTCTTATTCTCTGGTTTCTTCTCTTCTCTCCTCTGCTATTCTACTCTACTCAATCTATTCTATTTTAATTCTAATTCTCTGATCTCTTCTCTTCTTATTCTCTGGTTTCTTCTCTTCTCTTCTCTCCTCTCCTATTCTACTCAATCTACTCTACTCTATTCTATTCTAATTCTAATTCTCTGATCTCTTCTCTTCTTATTCTCTGATTTCTTCCCTTCCCTCCTCTCCTCCCCTATTCTACTTAATCTACTCTACTCTACTCTATTCTATTGTAATTCTAATTCTTTGATGTCTTCTCTTCTTTTTCTTTTCTTATTCTCTGATCTCTTCTCCTCTCCTCTCCTATTCTATTCTACTTAATCTCCTCTACTCTATTTTAATTCTAATTCTCTGATCTCTTCTCTTCTTATTCTCTGGTTTCTTCTCTCCTCTCCTCTCCTATTCTACTCTACTCAATCTATTCTACTCTATTCTATTTTAATTCTAATTCTCTGATCTCTTCTCTTCTTATTCTCTGGTTTCTTCTCTTCTCTCCTCTCCTCTCCTATTCTACTCTACTCAATCTATTCTACTCTATTCTATTTTAATTCTAATTCTCTGATCTCTTCTCTTCTTATTCTCTGGTTTCTTCTCTTCTCTTCTCTTCTCTTCTCTTCTCTTCTCTTCTCTTCTCTTCTCTTCTCTTCTCTTCTCTCCTCTCCTCTTCTCTCCTCTCCTATTCGATTCTACTTAATCTCCTCTACTCTATTTTAATTCAAATTCTCTGATCTCTTCTCTTCTTATTCTCTGGTTTCTTCTCTTCTCTTCTCTTCTCTTCTCTCCTCTCCTCTCCTCTCCTCTCCTCTCCTATTCGATTCTACTTAATCTACTCTACTCTATTTTAATTCTAATTCTCTGATCTCTTCTCTTCTTATTCTCTGGTTTCTTCTCTTCTCTTCTCTCCTCTCCTATTCTACTCTACTCAATTTATTCTACTCTATTCTATTTTAATTCTAATTCTCTGATCTCTTCTCTTCTTATTCTCTGGTTTCTTCTCTTCTCTTCTCTCCTCTCCTATTCTACTCTACTCAATCAATTCTACTCTATTCTATTTTAATTCTAATTCTCTGATCTCTTCTCTTCTTATTCTCTGGTTTCTTCTCTTCTCTTCTCTTCTTTTCTCTCCTCTCCTCTCCTATTCGATTCTACTTAATCTCCTCTACTCTATTTTAATTCTAATTCTCTGATCTCTTCTCTTCTTATTCTCTGGTTTCTTCTCTTCTCTCCTCTGCTATTCTACTCTACTCAATCTATTCTATTTTAATTCTAATTCTCTGATCTCTTCTCTTCTTATTCTCTGGTTTCTTCTCTTCTCTTCTCTCCTCCCCTATTCTACTCTACTCAATCTACTCTACACTATTCTATTCTAATTCTAATTCTCTGATCTCTTCTCTTCTTATTCTCTGATTTCTTCCCTTCCCTCCTCTCCTCCCCTATTCTACTTAATCTACTCTACTCTACTCTATTCTATTGTAATTCTAATTCTTTGATGTCTTCTCTTCTTTTTCTTTTCTTATTCTCTGATCTCTTCTCTTCTTATTCTCTGGTTTCTTCTCTCCTCTCCTCTCCTATTCTACTCTACTCAATCTATTCTACTCTATTCTATTTTAATTCTAATTCTCTGATCTCTTCTCTTCTTATTCTCTGGTTTCTTCTCTTCTCTTCTCTTCTCTTCTCTTCTCTTCTCTTCTCTTCTCTTCTCTTCTCTTCTCTTCTCTTCTCTTCTCTTCTCTCCTCTCCTCTCCTCTCCTCTCCTCTCCTATTCGATTCTACTTAATCTCCTCTACTCTATTTTAATTCTAATTCTCTGATCTCTTCTCTTCTTATTCTCTGGTTTCTTCTCTCCTCTCCTCTCCTATTCTACTCTACTCAATCTATTCTATTTTAATTCTAATTCTCTGATCTCTTCTCTTCTTATTCTCTGGTCTCGTCTCTTCTCTTCTCTTCTCTTCTCTTCTCTTCTCTTCTCTTCTCTTCTCTTCTCTTCTCTTCTCTTCTCTTCTCTTCTCTTCTCTCCTCTCCTCTCCTCTCCTCTCCTCTCCTCTCCTCTCCTATTCGATTCTACTTAATCTCCTCTACTCTATTTTAATTCTAATTCTCTGATCTCTTCTCTTCTTATTCTCTGGTTTCTTCTCTTCTCTCCTCTGCTATTCTACTCTACTCAATCTATTCTATTTTAATTCTAATTCTCTGATCTCTTCTCTTCTTATTCTCTGGTTTCTTCTCTTCTCTTCTCTCCTCTCCTATTCTACTCTACTCAATCTACTCTACACTATTCTATTCTAATTCTAATTCTCTGATCTCTTCTCTTCTTATTCTCTGATTTCTTCCCTTCCCTCCTCTCCTCCCCTATTCTACTTAATCTACTCTACTCTACTCTATTCTATTGTAATTCTAATTCTTTGATGTCTTCTCTTCTTTTTCTTTTCTTATTCTCTGATCTCTTCTCCTCTCCTCTCCCTCCTCTCCTCTCCTATTCTATTCTACTTAATCTCCTCTACTCTATTTTAATTCTAATTCTCTGATCTCTTCTCTTCTTATTCTCTGGTTTCTTCTCTTCTCTCCTCTCCTATTCTACTCTACTCAATCTATTCTACTCTATTCTATTTTAATTCTAATTCTCTGATCTCTTCTCTTCTTATTCTCTGGTTTCTTCTCTTCTCTTCTCTTCTCTTCTCTTCTCTTCTCTTCTCTTCTCTTCTCTTCTCTCCTCTCCTCTCCTCTCCTCTCCTATTCTATTCTACTTAATCTCCTCTACTCTATTTTAATTCTAATTCTCTGATCTCTTCTCTTCTTATTCTCTGGTTTCTTCTCTTCTCTTCTCTCCTCTCCTATTCTACTCTACTCAATCTATTCTACTCTATTCTATTTTAATTCTAATTCTCTGATCTCTTCTCTTCTTATTCTCTGGTCTCTTCTCTTCTCTTCTCTTCTCTTCTCTTCTCTTCTCTTCTCTTTTCTTCTCTTCTCTTCTTTTCTCTCCTCTCCTCTCCTATTCTACTCTACTCAATCTACTCTACACAATTCTATTCTAATTCTAATTCTCTGATCTCTTCTCTTCTTATTCTCTGATTTCTTCCCTTCCCTCCTCTCCTCCCCTATTCTACTTAATCTACTCTACTCTACTCTACTCTATTCTATTCTATTGTAATTCTAATTCTTTGATGTCTTCTCTTCTTTTTCTTTTCTTATTCTCTGATCTCTTCTCCTCTCCTCTCCCTCCTCTCCTCTCCTATTCTATTCTACTTAATCTCCTCTACTCTATTTTAATTCTAATTCTCTGATCTCTTCTCTTCTTATTCTCTGGTTTCTTCCCTTCCCTCCTCTCCTCCCCTATTCTACTTAATCTACTCTACTCTACTCTACTCTACTCTACTCTACTCTACTCTACTCTATTCTATTCTATTGTAATTCTAATTCTTTGATGTCTTCTCTTCTTTTTCTTTTCTTATTCTCTGATCTCTTCTCCTCTCCTCTCCCTCCTCTCCTCTCCTATTCTATTCTACTTAATCTCCTCTACTCTATTTTAATTCTAATTCTCTGATCTCTTCTCTTCTTATTCTCTGGTTTCTTCTCTTCTCTCCTCTCCTATTCTACTCTACTCAATCTATTCTATTTTAATTCTAATTCTCTGATCTCTTCTCTTCTTATTCTCTGGTTTCTTCTCTTCTCTTCTCTCCTCTCCTATTCTACTCTACTCAATCTATTCTACTCTATTCTATTCTAATTCTAATTCTCTGATCTCTTCTCTTCTCTTCTTATTCTTTGATCTCCTCTCCTCTCCTCTCCTATTCTATTTTATTCTATTGAAACCTTATTTTAAATTCCAGAATTGAGAGAAGCATAGCCTGGATATCATAGAACATAGGATTGAAAGTGACCTTAGAGGTTTTCTAGTCCAAGCCCCTTTCCAAAGCAGGAATCTACACACCATTCTGGACAAATGGAGAGTCAGTTCAATGGAGATTCACTGCAGCACCCCAATGGTCACGTATCAAAATTCAGATGCCTGGCAACTGGCATGTATTCATGATGGTTGCAGTGACTCAGAGTCATTTTGACCTTCCAATAAGCAAAGTCAATGGGGAATCCAGATTCACAGGCAAGGAGCAATGGATGGAAACTGATCAAGGAGAGATTCATCCTGGAAATCAGGAGAAACTTTCCTGACAGTGTGAACAATCAACCCATGGAACAGAAGTTGCCTTCGGAAGTTGTGGGAGCTTCATCACTGGAGGCTCTCAAGAAGAGACTGGACTGCCATTTGTCAGAAATGGTGTAGGGTCTCTACTTGGGCGGGGGGTTGGACTAAATGACCTACAAGGTCCCTTCCAACTCTTTTACTCTGTTAAAGTGTTATTAATTAAATAAATGCAGTCATTCACTTCACAGCTGTGCCAAGAAAGATTGTAAAAACGGGGCAAAATTCACTTAACAGCTGTCTTGTTTAACCACAGAAATGTTGGGTTCAATTGGGGTCATAAGTCAAGGACCTCCTGCATTTCTATGCTAGGTGCCATCAATCCTGTATTTGTGCATTGTTATTTTTTTTTCTGCCTAAGTGGCATCTATCTCTCTCTTTTTACTTTACTAAACCCTCTTTCCCTAAAGCATACTTTGCATTTTTTGCCAATAAAAAGTTTTAAATCAATAGGGGATTGAAAATGAAGCAATTTAGAGAAAAAAATTACTTCCTGATAAGCTTCAGTGGTCATTAAGAGGTGGGGCTATTCACACAAGATAAAGATAGGGTGAGAAAAAGTAATACGGAGATCTGAGCATTTGACAAAAAATCTTGAAGGAAAAAATATTAAACAAACGATGCTGTTATCAGACCAATCTTGGTTTCCTTCCAAGATATTTAATCTCTTCATGGGTGCTGAAATTTCCAGTAATGTTGGGCTTGCTTTGGAATAAAAATAGAAAATTGGGGGAAGGAAATTCAAGGTTAGAGCAGCAACAAGAATAAAAATATGGAAACAGATTCATCTTTTTTTAAAAAAAAAAAAAAACCAACCCAAGTCGGCCATAAATAAAGCAAGGTTAAATCATAAAAGGATTTTCTTCTTAGCTGAATATGTAACAAAACAGAGCAAGGTAAAACACAGAGATATGAAATTTCCATATCCACTGTTCAAGTGGATCGTTTCTGCTGGGTTGTTAAATAAGAAGTGACGGGAAGTGCTGGAAATTCATACAGTGGCTTTTTTTCACAGAAAAATGGGATTAAGTCATACGGCAAGCTTCTCCTTGGCATTCTAGGTTTCTTTATATAGGGAGCCAGGAGAACATTTATAAAATACAAGGATAAAGACTTGATGGATTTCTTTTAGAAGACCAACAGAGCAGATTTTGTGGGGTCTCTGAGCTTACTGTTTTCTTGCAGAGGTTTCATTACCCAACTAGGTAACCATCAGTGGAAGAAGAGAGGGAGGCTGGCTCTGTTTATAGGTAGTCCTTGACTTACAATCACAGTTGAGCCCAACATTTCCATTGCTAAACAAGACAGTGAGCTTTTCCTGCGTTATGACCTTTCTTCCCATAATTGTTAAGTGAATCACTGTGTTGTGGTCACCATATTATAAAAGAAGATGTTGAGACTGGAAAGAGTGCAGAAAAGAGCAATAGATTAGGGGATTGGAAGCTAAAACATATGAAAAATGGTTGCATGGATTGGGTATATCTGGTTTAATGAAAAGAAGGAGTAGGGGGTGGCATGAGAGCATTCTTCCAATATTTGAGGGCCTGCCACAAAGAAGAGGGAGTCAAGCTATTCTCCAAAGCACTTGAAAGCAGGAGAAGTAACAGAAGGAAACTTATCAAGGAGCAATCCAACCTATACCTAAGGAGAAATTTCCTAATAGTGAGACCAATTAATCAGTGAAAGGGTTTGCCATGAATAATTATGGGTGCACTGGAGGCTTTTAAGAAAAGACTGGACAGTCATTTGTCTGGAGTGGTATGGGGTTTCCTGCTTGAGTTGGGGGCTGGACTAGATGACCTCCAAGGTTCCTTTCAACTCTGTTACTCTGCAATTCTATTAAAAACAAAGCCAGTAGAAGGATAGCAATAGCACTCAGACTTATATACCATTTTATAGTGCTTTACAGCCCTCCCTAAGCGGTTTACAGAGTCAGCTTATTGCCCCCAACAATCTGGGTCCTCATTTTACCCACCTCGGATGGAAGGCTGAGTCAACTTTGAGCCTGGTGGGATTTGAACTTGTAGGCAGCTGGCTGCAGAAGTAGCTTGCAGTACTGCACTCAAGCCACTGTGCCACAAAAGATGCTACAACAGCTCCCATGCTGCCCTGCAGTTGTGCACAAATCTCATTATCCCCAGCCAGCACAGTACCTGTGAGCAGGAACTGTATTTGGAGAAAACAGATTAGCAAGTGCAGCTACCTTATGCGAAGATGTAACCCAGCAGAGAGGCCTGTTTTCAGAATTCATTTTAGATATGTACATAATATTATTGTTATTATTCGGGGAATATTGGATAAACATAGCCTGAGGGGGAAACATAAAGAAAACAATTCTGCAGTCTCCATTTGGTTAGGAAACATGATGTTCCACAAGCTTTAAGTGGAAATTATTTTTTCACTCAGTAAGCAGCAATGTTATTTAATGACTTTTTGGAGAATGGATTCGAGACAAATGTTCACAGACCACAATATTGGCACCAGATTTTCTAAAATGTTTCAGGTTGGAACACAGAATCATAGGGCTTGGCTGAAAGGAACTCGGAGGTCTTCTAGTCCAACCCCTTGCTGAAGGCAAGTTGGGGAAGCTTCATCACTGGAGGCTTTCAAGAAGAGACTGGACTGCCACCTGTCGAAATGGTGGAGGTAGGGTCTCCTGCTTGGGGAGGGGGTTGGACTGGATGACCTACAAATTCCCTTCCAACTCTGTTAATCTGTTAATCTGTTAATCTCTAATCATCCTGGTCAAATGCTTGTCTATTTGTGAAAGCCTCTAGCGATGGAGCACTCACAACCCCAGGAGGCAAGCTATTTCATGGATGAATTGTTTTCACTATCAAAAATTTCTCCTTATTTCTAAATTGGATCTCTCTTTGAGTAGTTTCCACCCATTACTTCTTGTCCTGATCTGTGTTATTTTAGAGCAAGGGTCTTCAAACTTGGCAAGATTAAGACTTGTGGACTTCGACTCCCAGAATTCCTGAGCTAACTTGGACTGGAAGAGGAATTCTGGGAGTCGAAGTCCACAAGTCTTAAAGCTGTCAAGTTTGAAGACCCCTGCTTTAGAGAATAAGTCAATCTCCTGTTTTCTGTAACAGCCTCTTCAAGTACTGGAAGATAGATAACAAATAACAGTAATCTCTGTTACTGTGAGAGAAAAATGTTATGTCTCAATTTTCCCCATTTTACAACCTTTTTTGCCACCGTTGTTAAGTGAATCATTGCTGTTCTTAAGGTAGTAACATGGCTGTTAAGTTAATCTGGCTTCCCCAGAGTTGGAAGGGACCTGTAGGCCCTACACCATTTCTGACAAATGGCAGTCCAATCTCTTCTTGAAAGTCTCAAGTGATGGTGCTCCCACAACTTCTGAGGGCAACTCCTGTTTCATTGGTTGATTGTTCTCACTGTCAGAAAGTTTCTCCTTATTTCCAGGTTAAATCTCTCCTTGTTCAATTTCCACCCATTATTGCTTGTCTGGCCTTGGAAAATAGCTTGACCCCTTCCTCCTCTCTGTGGCAGCCCCTTGAATATGGGAATACTATTATCCTGTCTCCCCTGGTCCTTCTCTTCCCTGGACTAGTCAGGCCCAATTCCTGCAACCGTTCTTTATATGTTTTATTCTTCAGTTCCCTAATCAGAGATGGTATTCAGCAGGTTCTGACCAGTTCTGGAGAACCAATAGCGGAAATTTCGATTAGTTTGGAGAACTGGCAAATGCTACCTCTGACTGGAGATTTTACAGTATCCTTCCCCTGCCATGCCCATCAAGCCATGCCCACAGAACCTGTATTAAAAAAAATTGAATCCCACCACTGCTTGGTAGTCTACTCCAACTCCCTGCTCAAGCAGGAGGCCCTATACCATTCTGGACAAATTGCTGTCCAATTTCTTCTTGGAAACATCCCATGATAGAGCACCCACAACTTCTAGAGGTCTTGCCCCCACCTATATGATGCCTCTAAGCTTGGGCCTATGAATCATAAACACCTCCACTGGTTATGAATGTTGGTTAGAAATCTTTCTCTTACCACAGTGCAAATTGCTGCCAACTTCAACCACACAAGTCAGAACTTTCCTAAACATGCCATAACACCATAAATGTTGAATAATGGTTGCATTATATCAGTCTCCCAAGAGGTGAGGCGTGTGCCTCACTTAGCAATTGCACTGAGACCAGTGGTTCCTAAATTTTTTCAGTCCACCGTCCCCTTGGTGCTACAAACTCAGTGCCCCCCACCAAAGGGTGGGATTCAAATTTCTTAACAACTAATTCTGTGGCCATGGCTTAATTTGTGGGTGTGGCTTGGTGGTCATGTGACTGGCTGGCGTGGCTTGGTGGTCATGCGATTGGCAAACCAAATGCAAGGGGTCCTCACTTATTGGCCGGTTGCTTAGCAAGTGTTTTAATTTATGATTGACCTCCCCAGGGCTACTTGACCTGTTTTTGGAGTTTTGATAGCCATGCACATACACACACATACTCCCTTCTAACCCTGCTGGACTAGATATCTCATTCACTTTCTCCTCTCTTTATTTCTTTCTTTCTTTCTTTCTGTCCCTTCTTTCCATCCCCCCTCCCTCTTTCTTTGTCTATCCCTTTTCTTCCTTTCTCTTTGGGAACCACTGACTTAGTCTTATATACCACTTTACAGTGCTTTACAGCCCTCTCTAAGCGGTTTAGAGTCAACCTATCCGGATCCTCCTTTTACCAACCTCAGGTGGCTGAAAGGCTGAATCAACCTTGAGCCTGGTGAGATTCGAACTGCCAAATTGCAGGCAGCCAGCAGTCAGCAGAAGTAGCCCGCAGTACTTCACTCTAACCACTGCACCACCGTGCCTCACTTAGGGGAGTACAGAAAGAGTCCAGTGGTGTGAAGAAACTTTTAATTGTACACTGTTATAGTAAAAATACACCTTTACCAAGGTTTCATTACGTTGTTTTCAGGGTTCATTTTGATGTTTGGATTTTTAAGGAAAGGGCATACCTTAAAATTCAACTCAAGGGAGGTGCAATGGCAGAAGGGTTAGGAACCCCAGCATTAAGCAAAGATGGAAAAATGCAAAAACTTAGCCCAAGGGATAATTTTCAATGTACAGATGGTCCTTAACTTACAACAGTTCATTTAGTGACCGTTCAAAGTTACAACAGAGCTGAAAAAAGTGACATGGTCATTTTTCACAAAATGCATCCCCATGGTCATGTGATCAAAATTCAAATGCTTGGCAACCGATTCATACTTATGACCGTTAATGTGTCCCAGGGTCATCCTGTGATCACCTTTTGTGATTAGAAGCCAGATTCATTTCACATTTAACAACTGGATTACTAATTTATTAATTGCAGTGATTCACTTAACAACAGTAGCAAGAAAAGTCATAAAATGGGCCAAACTCACTTAACAAATGTCTCACTTAACAATAGAAAGTTTGGGCTCGATTGTAGTCATAACTGGAGGGCTACCTGTATTTATTCTCTGTGTCTGGGCTTCTCAATCTTAGTCCCAAAGGTGCTTTTTTTCAAAAGGCAACTGAACTTTGTTTTTTCCTTTGAAGATATTTTGCTTCTTATCCAAGAAGCTTCTTCAGTTCATCGAATGGAGAGTTTCCCTTTTTTTCCCCGATTTTTCTTCTGTGTGTTTTGTGTACTGCAAAATTTACCTCATGATGTCCCTCAGTTCCTGACTATCTTGTGTTGTTTCTTTTGGATGATAACAAAGACCACTGTAAAAATTAATGTTAAATATATTTATATTATAAAACACTCATTTGCATTTGTGATTCCCATTTCATCTGGACAGCTGCTGCACAATTCCATGACTACATTATTATACAACAGTAAAAAGTTGAGGTTTCATTTTATTACCTTATTCTATTGCACAAAAAGGAGTCAGAAGTCAAAAAAATTTCTTTCTTTTTTCCCCTCTAGCCTACACTTTTTTCTTGTCTTCTTTTCCTCCCTTACTTTACCTTATTCTCACTTTTCTTTGTATGTCTGTATTTCATATTTTGATAAATTAATATTTTTTTTAAAAAAGAAATCTAATTGGTAACCATTTCTGGACTTTTTGCTCAAAACTGAAAAGAAATGAAACTTTGCTTTTAGGTTATGATGATTGGAATGATTTTGTGATAATAAAAATAGCTGGAAATGTTGTGAAATGTATGGGAGAAAAATTGAGGTTGTATAATTTCCCCCCCCTCTCTGCCTCTTTTCCTTCTCTCCGTTCTCTAAGTTTTGTTTTTCCTGCATATTTTTTTCATAATGAAACTTAATAAAAAATTTATGGCAGAAAAAAAAAAGATTAAAACGTGGATTATTTATTTTCCAAAAGCTCATAGACTGTTGCAGAAAAATCTTTGAATTCTCAACCCCTAGAATTTCCTAACAATGCTCATTTGGTAATTGTCCAGCAGAATCCTTGACTTAGATAATCATATTAAAATTTAATAATCATATTTTAACAGCATTGTGCAACTTTATTAAAACACTTGGCAGGAGTAATATCTGAAGACTAACAGATCCTGAAGTCTAACAGATTCAGCATGAATATTATACCACTATACTTATTCTGTTCACAAAAAATAAACACAGCCATAACCATCTATCCAGAAGCCAACACACTAGACCACAGATAATCCTTGACTCACAACAATCCATTTAATAACTTTTCCAAGTTAAAAAGGTGTAGGTTCCCCTCACACATACGTGCTAGCTGTTTCTGACTCTAGGGTGGCGGTGCTCATCTTCGTTACAAAGCCGAAGAGCCAGCACGTCCAAAGACATCTCCGTGGTCATGTGGCCGGCATGACTAAATGCCGAAGGTGCATAGAACGTTGCTACCTTCCCACCAAAGGGGTCCCTATTTTTCTACTTGCATTTTTTACATGCTTTCGAACTGCTAGGTTGGCAGAAGCTGGGACAAGTAACGGGAGCTCACTCCGTTACAGGGCGCTAGGGATTTGAACCACCAAACTGCTGACTTTTCTGATCGACAAGGTCAGTGTCTTAGCCACTGAGCCACCGTATCCCTCTCTTTCCAAGTTACAATGGCACTGAAAAAAAGTGATGTATGGCCATTTTTCACACTTACGACCATTGCAGCATCCCCAGGGTTACGTAATCAAAATTCGGAAGCTTGGCAACTGGCTCATATTTATGACGGTTGAAGTGACCTGGGGTCTCCTTTTGCGACTTTTTGACAAGCAAAGGTAATGGGGAAATCAGATAACCTTAACAACAAGATTATAGGAAGCTCACTTCCCTTTATTCAGGATACTGCTTATCAGCGCTTTGTGCTCAGAGTTCAAAGCTTTGTTGGAGACCCCCCACACACACACAATTCATGGTCTGTTTCTGTTGCTCCCCTCTGGGAGGAGGTTTCAAAGTATTTTTAGCAGGACTTCCAGATTCTGTAACAGCTTTGTTCCCTAAGACATCCATCTTGTAAACTTGCAAGATTCGTTTTTCTTGCCATAACCATATATACATCCGAACTAGACTATGTTGTTTCTCTCTGACATATAATATATGTGGGTATATACATAATTTTGTATTTATTTATTTATGTTGTCATGTTTATGTAGTATAAAATTAGAGCTTGTGATCCTTTAAGAGCTGTATGCAATGAAATTTCATTTTTAATGTACGCCAATAATTGTACATTCAAAGTAACAATAGCTATCTATTCTATCCTATCCTTATTCCATATTTTCTATTCCTATTCTATTCTTATTCCATATTTTCTTTTCTGTTCTAATCTATCCTTACTCTATATTTTCTATTCTATTCTTATTCCATATTTTCTATTCTATTCCTTATTCCATATTTTATATTCTATTCTTATTCCATATTTTCTATTCTATTCTATTCTATTCTATTCTATTCTATTCTAACTGTGTTAATAACCTCAGTGATTCACTTAACATCTGTGGCAAGAAAGGTCATAAAAGAGGGCCAAAACTCATTTAGGAACAGAAATTTTGGGTTCAATCGTCATAAGTAGAGAAATAACTGTAGAAGAAACACTACCAGAGAGCTACACTGGAAAGACCAGAGTTTACAAAAGGAATTAACACAAAAGGTCTCTCTGCTAATTTCCCAAATTAAGTGTACAGTCGAATCTAACTATATAGGTCTACAATACACTGGTTTATTAGAACTGAATCAATGAACAAAAAAACCAAGTCCTGGCTCTTACAGACTTGTGGATATCTGGACTAAGGAGAGGAAGTCGATTTCCAGAAGGAAATCAGTCAATTTCAATCTCACCAGTTCTTTGCCTCTTTTTGGAGTGGGCTTCACCCTGCAGGGATTACAGAAATTCTGTACAGACACACTTTCTACCTGGGCTTTTTCTTTCCTTTTTTTTTTGAACCCAGAGAACAAGACTTGCACACTCATTTATGTAAAAACTCTGAAACCATTCCCAGGTCACTTTTCAGCTACTCAACTTCTTATGTATAATAAATGACCAAGTAACTTTGTGCAAAGATCAATTCCTTCAGAAGGAATACTTGACAATTTCAAGGTTTTCCTCCCCCCCCCCCCCGTGCACGCTAGTGCACGCACACACAGAGCGATATATATACAGAGATATACACACAGAGTCTACACATCTCAGTCTTTGGAGTACCAAAAGTATCCCATATTATTTATTTCTTCCTTTCCTTTCCTTTCCTTTCCTTTCCTTTCCTTTCCTTTCCTTTCCTTTCCTTTCCTTTCCTTTCCTTTCCTTCCCTTCTTTTGCTTCCCTCCCTTCTTCTTTTGCTTCCTTTCCCTTCTTTTCCTTTCCTTTCCTTTCCTTCCTTTCTTCTTTTCCTTCCCTTCCCTTCTTCCTTCCCTTTCCTTTCTCTAACTCCCCCCCTCCATCCCCTCCGCTCCTCCTCTTTCTTCTCTCCCTTTCTCATTCCTTCCCTTCCCCTTCCTCTTTCCTCCTTTCCAAAATTCTCATTTACACTAAATTTATACAGGGAAACCAGATTTTCTGTGCTCCCTCCAGAAATAGTTTAATCACAGCAAATAAACCGCTGTGATTAATCTGAGCGATTGGTCGTCTCAGCTGATACCAGCTAACTAAGCCTCGAAAATTTCACTGGAGATTTCTGTATTCTTCTTTTAAAAAAATATATATATATATTAATTTTAGGAAGCCCAAAATGAAACCATTGGCTTCCAGCTTCCCAGCCTCATGTATTACGCATGTTGTCTCATTTCTGTTGCATGAATAATCTGCAGCCTTCACTTGAAAGCCAATCAGCGGTCAATTCCAACAATTCTCAATTATTTAAACAATTCTGACAAGTCTCCAAAACTTTTGGGGAGTGACTGCCTGACTGGGCACATTTGGAATTGAGAACTATGTCACAGGCCCTCTCACAAAATGGCTGCCCTGAAGAGCATGGAAACAGAAATCAAAGCAGTCACATTCTTCCCCTTGTATCCTTCTAGTTCCCCATCATGACAAAAGTGAAAAGGGACCCCTGAGGTTTTCTAGTCCAACTCCTGCTCAAGGTAAGAGACTTTATACCATCCCAGTTTAATGGTTATCCAGTTTACTTCTGTAAACCTCCAGTGACGGAGCACCCACAACTTCAGCAGGCAAACTGTTCCATTCATTAAATAATTAATTGACAGAAGGATACAATTAAGACCATGTGAGGGAGAAATACCTTAGTAAGAAGAACACACCTAGAATACTGTATCCAGTTTTGGTCACCACCAGGGATGGGATTCTCCCGGTTCGGACCTAGCTCTAACGATTATCTGGCAGCAAACTGGTTCACTCAGACTGCGCTGTACTCACCTATATCCTCCCAGCTGATTCATGTGGCAGAGCAGATTGCCGCTCATCAGCTGTGTTACTACCCAGTAGTAACATAGGAGGTAAGTTTTTTCGGAAAGGTGTTCACGCACGCACGCACAATGCACATCAAGTGCACAAGTGCACGAAGCACGCATGCACGCGCGAATCGCACAATCACCAAACTGGTTGTTACACCGACAGCATCTCACCACTGGTCACTACACTATAAAAAAGATGATGAGACTCTAGAAAAAGTGCAGAGAAGAGCAACCAGGATGATTAGGAGATTGGAAACTAAAACATTCAATGAACTGGGCATGGCTAGTCTAGTGAAGAGAAGGACAGGGGAGACATGATAGCAATGTTCCAATATTTGAGGTGATATGCTGAGTCATTTGAAAAATATGCAAAGCATTTTTCAAGAACTGCACGAGAAAGAGCTTATTTTCTCTGAACTACACCAAGTCTACATAATTCTATCTTCACTTGACGAAAGTTATGACAACTATGTAACTTCCCTTGAAATTTTGCCTAAGGAAAGCCTAACTTTAACTGATATAACTGGCAGATTGATTGAAGAGGCCAGAAGAAGGCTTGAAAGAGACGATTTAAGAGGCAGCAACCTCAAAAAGAAGATAATAAATCTCCTACTGCATACGCAATTAAAAAGTGCTTTAATTGTGGAGGAAGAGGACATTTGGCAAGATTTTGTAAAAAAGCAAAGCACCAGAACCCTGGCCAGAACACTAAAAGTCATCAAAAGATAAATAAAAATTTAGAGTTAGCCATGTATACTAACGGAGCTGTAAAAAATAATTTATGGGTGGTTGACAGTGGAGCATCCCACTGTATAACAAATGATAACAAAAATTTTTATTAAAATGTCCAAGAGTACACAGCAGATATCATTAGCCAATGGCTGGAAACTGAAAGCTAAAGGTCAAGGTATAGCATATTGTTCTTTTATAAAAGAGAATGTAAAAATGTTACATGTACCACAACTTAAGTTTAATTTAATTTCAGTAAGAATTTTGGTTAAACTAGGATATGTAGTTACCTTTAAAGGAGATAACTGCATAATTGAAAAAGAAAATAAGAAAATTACTGCATCTTTAAGAGGAGAATTATATGTGTTAAATGATAATGGTTTAAAAGTGGCTAACACAGTTTATGAAAATAAGAAACCTCATGATGAATGTATTCACTTGTTACATCGAAGGCTAGGGCATTTAAATTTTAAAATGCTTAAGAAAACTGTTGAATTATCTAAGGGAATAAGTTTGAAACCTTGTAATAAGTATTTGCAATGTAATGCCTGTAATCAAAGCAAGAGCAGGGTCACACCGGCTAATAGAGTTGATGGATTTACTACCAAAGAGCCTTTAGAGGTAGTATTTGCTGATTTAATAAGTCCGAAAAAACCAAGTGTAGGAGGAGCTCGTTACATACTAAGTATAATGGACCACTATTCTAGATATGGGTTTTGCTATTTAATGAAGAGCAAAATTGAAACATATCAAAATCTCTTTAATTGGATAAAATTTGCTGAAAGGAAAACTAAAAAGAAATTAGTAACTCTTATAACAGATAATGGTGCAGAATTTACAAATAATAAATTCCAGAATAGACTTAAGATGTTAAGTATTCAACATAAAAAGTCTACACCATATAGGCCACAACACAATGCCTTTATAGAGAGACGAGGCCAAACATTACAATCAATGGCAAGAACTATGATGTCTGATTCAGGATTACCTGACAATTTGTGGGGAGAAGCAATAATGTGTGGTAATCATATATTAAATAATGTTGTTAATTCAACAACAGGTGAATTACCATTCACACTGTGGCATGGTACAAAACCTGATTTAAGTTACATGCACACATTTGGAGCACCAGCATGGGTGCATATCCCTACACAACTTAGAAAAAAGGACAGCATAGAGCTAAAAGATTATTTTTTGTAGGATATAAATCTAATCATAGATCTTATAGATTCTGGGAACCAGGTACATCTAGTGCTAGTGCTAAATTCCTAGAACATGTAGGATGGAATAGATTAGAGCAAGATTTAAATAATGAAGTAATTATTGAACCCTACAAAAGGCAGAAAGAATAGACTAGTTATAAGAAGAGTCCAATTAAAGAAGAAGTCCATGAAGAGCAAATAGGACCAGAACAAGAGAAAACAGTTGATCAGGAAGAGTTAAATAATCAAGAAGAGTCAGTTAATGAAAGTCCACCTGTAAGTCCTGTGATACCTAGACATACTACACGTGTAACTAGACCACCTGATAGGTATCAAGCAAGTATAGTTTGCCAAGTAACTAAAGTTCCAACTAGTGTAGATGAACTTAAGATGTATCCTGCTAAGGATCAGGAGAATTGGCAAAAGGCAATGGAAAAAGAACTAAATTCATTAAAGGTAATGAAAGTATATGAAGATGCTAAATTACCTCCAGGAGAAAAATCCATTGGGTGCAAATGGATATTTAAAGTAAAAACTGGAAATGATGGGACTGTTACCCATAAGGCTAGGTTGGTAGCTCAAGGATTTAATCAAACTGCATCTGATTACGATGAAGTTTTTGCACCAAGTCTTAAAGCAATATCTTTAAGAGCAGCTTTAGTGTGGGCAGCTAAGAAAAACTATGTCATTAACCATTTAGATGTAGAAACTGCCTATCTGCATGCACCATTGCAGCACACTATATATTTGAAAAAGCCAGTAGGTATAAAAGGCAATAAAGTAAATAGTAATGATTGTTGGAAACTCAAAAAGAGTCTTTATGGGTTGAAACAATCTGGGTTTGAGTGGAACCAATATATTGTGAAAGAGTTAAACAATATAGGTTTTAAATCTGGTTGAGCAGATCCATGTGTATTTAAAAGAGAAAATAATGGAACGGTGTCATTATTGTTATTATTTACAGATGATATTGCTTTGATAACTAAGACTAATAATGAAGCTAATGAGATTATATCATTATTAGCCAAAAAGATAAAATTAAAGCATTTAGGTGAAATTAAAAAGTATCTAGGATTGACAATTAACAAAACAAAAAATGGTTTTAAGATATCTCAAGAAGATAAAATTTGCCAATTAATTAAAACGTATAAAATGGAACTTTGTAAACCGGCAAAGACTCCAATGAGTCAGGAAGTTTGCCAAACTGATGATCATAGTCCCAAATTTGATAAGTCCATATATCAATCTTTGATTGGTAGCTTATCATATATCAGCAATTGGTCAAGGCCTGATATAGCTTACAGTGTTAATCAGCTGGCACATTTTAATTCGGATCCACATCAATGTCATTGGCAATCATTAAAGAGAATTTTAAGATATCTTAAAGGAACAATGAACCATGCATTGTATATAGAACCAAAGGGTGATTTGAGTCTTAGTGCCTATGCAGATGCAAGTTTTGCAACTGAGATAAACACTAGAAAATCAACATCTGGGATGGCTATATTATTTGGTAAGACACTAATAGGGTGGAGGTCAATCAGACAACAGCATATCAGCTTGTCCACGATGGAAGCGGAATTTTCATGTCTGTCATTACTATGCACTGACTTAATTTTGTACAAACAGTTATTATTAGACATGGGTATAACTGTAAAAGATTCCATTATTGTGTACGAGGACAACCAGGCAGCTATAAAGTTAGCTACTAGTATTGCTGTAAAAACTAGATCAAAGCATACTGATTTAAGATACTTAAATGTTAGAGAATCTGTAAAGAATGGGCTAATTAAATTGGAATACTGCATGATGGAAGAAAACATTGCAGACCAATTTACAAAAGCTCAAGGAGTAATTAAGTTTAAAGAGAGTTGTAACAAATATGATTTAAAGATGTAAATAGTTATATTTATTATTATTTCCTAAAAGGGGAGAATGTTAGGGATAACATTGTTTACCCAAACTGGTTTAGGTAAAATAATAAATATGTAATCATAGTTTATAAGTTAAAGTGTCTGCAACTTTAAATATGGGAATGTAATTAAGGGAGTGGTTGTGAAAGCACTTTAAAAGAAGCAAGGAACGTCAGCTTGCTCTCTCTGGCTTTGATGATCCCTAATTACTGCATGGACTCAAGACTGCTTTGCTCGAACGGGAGAGAGACAAAGGACTGATTTATAAGTGAACTGACATAGGATATTCTACACGGACTTTGCTAACTGAATATCCTTGAATGGACTGACTAAATGATACATGACTATTGGACTGTTATTTTGACTATGCTATGAACTCATAATGGAATAAACTATATTTTTGATAGCACAAGCGTATCTGTTATTTTTACTGTATGTTAATAAACATACAAACATATCTCACTCATTTATCTGTGTGCCTATCTGACTAACGCTGCACATTCTGTTTAGCTTGTCTCCTTAACCCTGGTTGGGGAACACAGGCTTAACAAGTCACTTCATGCAGTCCCACTGTAAGTTTGAAGAGTCATTAAACAAACTGTTATAAGTCAAGGACTACCTGTACTTTTTGGGAATATATTTGTTGTGGATGTTGTCTTCACCAAGATATCGAGTTCTACTAAATTCTAGATTGACATTCTAGATTGAAATTCTAGATTGACATTCAAAAATTGTATATTGAAACACTGAACAATGAAAGAATGAAGGATGAAACTTAAATATATACAGATGTGAAGAGTTAAATAAGGGAAATGTGAATAATAAAGCAGGTGAAAGATGGAAGACAGAAAGGAAACATCTTTGAATACTACGGTGACATGAATAAAAGAACAGAAATATAAATAAGAGGGGAACAATAATATACATATTTTGATATAACAAGATGTTAGGGATAACATTGTTTACCCTAACTGGTTTAGGTAAAATAATAAATATGTTATCATGGTTTGTAAGTTAAAGTGTCGGCAACTTTAAATATAGGAATGTAATTAAGGGAGTGGTTGTGAAAGCACTTTAAAAGAAGCAAGAGGACAGCTTGCTCTCTCTCTGGCTTTGATGATCCATAATTACTGCATGGACTCAAAACTGTGTTACTGGAACGGGAGAGATAAACAAAGGACTGATTTGTAAGTGAACTGACATAGGATATTCCACACGGACTTTGCTAACTGAATATCCTTGAATGGACTGACTAAATGATACATGACTAATGGACTGTTATTTTGGCTATGCTATGAACTCATAATGGAATAAACTATATTTTTGATAGCACAAGCGTATCTGTTATTTTTACTGTATGTTAACAAACATACAAACTTATATCACTCATTTATCTGTGTGCCTATCTGACTAACGCTGCACATTCTGTTTAGCTTGTCTCCTTAACCCTGGTGGGGAACTCAGGCTTAACACAAGATATCTCTCTCTATATATATAAATGTCTCTCTGTGTGTGTGTGTGTGTGTTTGTGTGTGTATGTTCCAGCATAACTCTGGAATGCCTTGAGCAATTTCAACCAAACATGGAAAAAAATACTGTGTGGGTAAGACTCCCTAACACCCTTCAGGGTGTATGTGTGCCTTAAAATGGCTTCTACTGTACAGCACAGTAGAATTGCCATGGTAATGGTTTCACAGTACTCCACAAGGGGGTTCCCTCTGGTAAGGGGGATTGGTTCTTACAAAAAACAAGGGGCCTCCCTCTGGTAAGGGGCCCCCAGACCTCCAAGGAAACATCAGGCGATTGGCCAAGTGCAATCAAACGCTATAAAAATGAAACACCAGCGTAGACAAGAAACTCCCAAGGAGAGGAATAGAAGACTTGTGATGCTGTGCACCAGAGCTACTACATCTACAATTTCAGAGACAGTATGACAGCACGCGGTTCAACTAAAGAATAAGAGAGATAGAGCTACTACATCTAGATCTTCATAGACAGTACAAAAGCATGAGTCCCGTCTACACGATTTTCCTGTCTAACACAGCAGGGGTTCCCAACCACTGGTACCGGTCCATGGAACATTTTCTGCCGGGCCGCCGGTTTGCTGGGCGCCGCCATCTTGTTTTGATGAGAAAGTGCTTCTGGTGAGCTTTTCTGGTTGGCAAGCGGCGTTTGGGTCCTGAAGGAATCCTCGCACCTTAGTTTCATCGAAGGGGAGGGAGGCTTCGAACAAAACTAAAGCGTGAGGATTCTTTCAGCACCCAAGGCAAGGCAAGCCGAGCGACCATCCCGAAGCCCATTGACAAAGGTACAAAGGAGGAGTTGAAGGTGGTGGGGGGAAGCGGGGGACTGCTGGCTGGCCAGTCACTCGGCTCACCTTGCCATGCATGCTGATGCCGGTACCGGGCCGTGGATCATTTTGTGATGCCAGTACTGGGCCGTGGCACAAAAAAGGTTGGGGTAATACAGGATTGGGATAAATAAATACCTGGGCAATGCCAGATGATCAGCTAGCATGTAATAAAAAGAGGGAGATTTAGAAATTGAATGGCAGTAGTATTAGATATGTTTAAACAATAAGAAACAATGAAAATGAAATAGAATAACCATGAGTAATAATATTATGTTTATTTGTACTAAAAAATGAAGTGATACCCATCACTGTTCATGCATAGATATGTATAAACAACATAAAATAAAAATGTCACCCCCCCCAAAAAAAGGTTCCAAATAAAAGACCCAATCCAATCAATCCTGAAGCCATTTTGGCGGAGCATCTTTAGAGCTGCCATTAACAGAATGTTTCCCAACTGTGGCAACTTGAAAAATTGTGTATATTAACAGAAAAATACAACAAAGTGACTACATATTTAATAATATATGTGTTGACAGTAGTAAGAATTGTATTTGCACAATACTGGGAAAATGAGGATACACCTACAAATAAAAGTATAATTAGAAAAATATTAGACTCTGTGGAGATGGATAGATTAACTTTAATAAGAAATAAGAAACAGAATATTTTTAACATGGGATATGCTTTATCAATGGTTGGATAAAAGAGGTAGAAATTAGAGCAAGGGTCTTCAAACTTAGCAAGTTTAAGACTTGTGGACTTCAACTCCCAGAATTCTTGAGCTAATGTGACTGGAGGAGGAATTCTGGGAGTTGAAGTCCAAAAGTCTTATAGATGTCATGTTTGAAGACCCCTGAATTAGAGGATGAAAGATTACTGAAATATATAGGTAAATGAAGTTTAAAAAATTACCATAATAAGTAAACTGTAGTATTTTAATTATGGATGTTATTATAATTATTACTTTTACTACTAGTTTATTAATACTTTGTATAAACAAATTGATCCAGACAATACACTGTTTATTAAACACTTATATCTTTAAACAGGGGAAAAATCAATCTATATAAAAGCGAAATACAATTCACGCATCATCACAAAATCTCCAGAACCATAAAGTCTACAAACTTGAAATTTGGCAGTATGTTCCTCTTGGCTTCTAGGTACTCGCTAAGAAAGGGTTTTTCAAAATGACCATCAGAGCATTAGTATTTCGTATATTATTATTAACACGCTGTGATGCTAAGGAGTTCTACTCTCGCCTTCCCACCTGAAGAGAAATCTGTTCCAAATGCAAAATACAAGCAGAAGAAAGGAGTTTCAGTTTCACAGCATCAAGCAGCTTTAGTACAGAACAGTTGAGCTAAGCCACATCCAGGCTCCTTGCTGTCTCCTTCTTGCTTACCCAGCAAATACTGTTTCACTTTCCAAACAGCCCTCAACTCTCTCACAGACAGACAGGATGTTATCCAGATGAATATTGATGGATGCTGGTAGACAGAGGCAGAATTTTTCCCCCTTATTTTCCTCCCAGAAAACTAAGCGTGACAACATGCAGTAGTTTCATAGAGAAGCATGGGTATCGAGCTAGTGCATGAATATTTTTTTTTTTAAAAAAAAGCTGTGTAGACTTCAACTCCCAGAATTCCTCAGCCAGCAATGGGGGAATTCTGGGAATGGAAGTTTGCATGTCTTCAAATTGCCAAAGTTGAGAAATACTGCCCTAACTAATGTTCTGTGCCTTATTTAGCACTTCCATGTTGGGTTTCTGGTCATTTTTTGTGAGAAGGACCACTTAGAAATTCAAACCTGGGAAAAGAGAGGTCATCACCCTCACCAAGCAGTCTTGTGGAATTAATTCCAGCCATACTTACAACATCTATAAGCTGAGCAATGGACAATCCAAAGCGCACGATGACAACATCGGAAATATTAGCAACTGGCCTGGACCATTTGTTGTATCCAGAGAAAAGTTTCTTCAGGAGACGTTCTTCGGCATGCGCCCGGGTTTCTACATGGCCAAAAGCTGTAGAGAAAACAGAAATCCATAGGAGCTATACATTATCACACATCTTAATATAGCTAGCAGAATAAAAGAATAGTTGGAAGGGACCTTGGAGATCTTCTAGCCCAGGCAGGAAATCTATACCATATCAGACAAATGGTTGTCCAATCTCTTCTTTAAAAACTTCCAGTAATGAAGCATCCACAATTTCTGGAGGCCAGTCATTCCATTGGTTAATTATTCTCACTGTCAGGAAATTCCTCCTTAATTCTAGGTTGCTTCTCTCCTTGATTAGTTTCCACCCATTGCTTCTTGTTCTGCTTTCAGATGCTTTGGAGAATAGCTTGGCTCCCTCTTCTTTGGGGCAGCCCCTTAGCCATGACTGTAACTGAAGCAATGTGACAGGGATTCACAAATGCTTCTCCTTTCCATATTTATTGTTTTGGGGTTTGTTTGTTACTTATGGAAGCTATTCTAAATAGATAGAATAGATAGATAAAATTCTTTATTGGCCAAGTGTGATCAGACAGACAAGGAATTTGTCTTGGTGCAAATGCTCTCAGTGTACATAAGAGATAAGATACATTCGTCAAACGTCAAGAATCATTAGGAACAACACTTAATGATAGTCATAGGGTACAATAAGCGATCAAATCATAATAGGAAACAGTCAATATAAATCATAAGGATACAAGCAACAAAGTTACAGTCATACAGTCACAAGTGGGAGGGGATGGGTGATCAGGAGTGATGAGAAGGTTAATAGTAATAGCAGTGCAGACTTTGTAAATAGTTGGTTCTACACTCTGGTTATTCAAAGGGAAACATCAACTTTAAAATGAAAAGTAGGCTGGATTCAGAAACTGTACTTTCAGGCAATGGATGCATTTTTAAACCATTGGGGAAGCTGTCCATGATGGTGAACATGGTTAGTCATATTTCTTTTATTTATTAGATTTTATCTTGCCTTTATTACTTTATAAGTAACCTAAGGCAGTGAAAATAATAACTGACTCTGTGGTTTCTTCCCCAAACCCCAAAAACTTTAACCTTAGACTGTTTACTATTGACCTCACCCCTTTCCTAAGAGGCCTGTAGGGGCCGTGCATAAGTGCACCAACATGCCTACCATCCCTGTCCTATTGTTTCTTTTTATTTTTCTTATATGTGTCCATTTCATGTATTCATAACTATGTATATACTTATACCTATTACCTTGTAAGTGATTGACAAATCAAATAAATAAATAAATAATAAAAATAAAAATACCTAATACTCTTTCCCCCATCCTATTTTCCCCACAACAACCTTGTGAGGTGGGTTGAGCTGGTAGAGAGACATTAGCCCAAAGTCATCTGGCTGGCTTTCTTGCCGAAGATGGCACTAGAACTCAGTGTTTCCTGGTGATTGGCTCAAAGTCACCCAGACAGCTTTCCTGCCTAAGGCAGGACTAGAACTCTCTGTCTCCTCATAATTGGCTCAAGGTCACTCAACCTTGTTTCATCCTAAGGCAGGACTAGAACTGTCTCCTCATAATTGGCTCAAAGTCACTCAACCTTGTTTCATCCTAAGGCAGGACTAGAACTCCTAGCCTACTGGTGATTGGCCCAAGGTCACCCAGTCAACATTCATGCCTAAGACAAAACTAGAACTCACAGCCTCCTGGTGATTGACCCAAAGTCATCCAGTCAGCTTTCAAACCTGAGGTAGGACTAGAACTCACAGTCTCCTGATTTCTTCCAGCCAAGTGCCTTAACCACTACACCAAACTAGCTCTCTTTTTAAAGGGGAAAGTGAGATTTTGATGGAATTTATCCTGGGGAAACTACTGCTAAACCATAACAGTAGTTTATTTTGTTTTGGCTTGGTGTATTTGCTCCTCACCACTTTGTTTTATTCAACAAACAATGATTTAAATAATCTTGGCTCAGTGCAACTATGTTAGCATCAGGGAATGATCTCACATAGGTCTAAAGCTTACAGAATTGTAGGAACTGATCATTCGTTGGCATAGGTGCAGTGACGGAAAAGTCAAAGGTCTCAGAAAGTGCTTTGAAAGATGGGATAAGTCCAAAACCTCTAAACCTCTGCTAAAAATCGGCTATTGATTCATTAACTCTGCTCCTAGGTTAATGAAAAATCCAAATTGCACATGGAATAAATTTTTCAGGCCTGTTACCTTGAGTTGCAAAATAGTTATGGTTGCAAGCGTGGAATAAGGTGGATAGGAGTGGCAGATCTGCCAAAGAGAGAGAGAGAGAGAGAGAGAGAGAGAGAAGGGGGGAGAGAGAGAGAGGGAGGGGGGGAAGAGGGAGAGAGAGGAGGGTGGAGAGAGCTCTTGGACTCAAGCTTTTCTTCCTGGCCAGTTTCTTGTTTTCCAGATAGGGAAGGATTTATTCAGAGTTAACCAACCACAAAAATAACACAATTTCAGTTGTTCCAGTAACAACTGAAAAGGAACACAGGCTCCAGACAGTTGATTGCTTGGTTCTGGAAAGACCTATTCAGTGTTTGTCACTCTCTTGCAGCACAAAACAATTGTGGCTACTGTTATGTTTGGAGCATGGGTGAGAAAGAATGGAGACAAGCCTCAGGAACGGTAAACTTCAGCTCTTTATTTACATAGTGACTTCTCAACTCAATGGCAGTTATAACCCGCCTTATATAGGCAACCCCAATAACTATTAACCAATAACAATCGAGGAGCGCTAGCTCCCTTAACCAATAGGAACTCTCTGTTAATGGCCAATCGGATTCCCCGGAACGGGCCAATCTGATCCTGCCGTTAACAGCCAATCAGAAGTGCAGGGCCAGAACCCTGCACTTTGCTCCAAGCTCAAATTCTCTTTATTAAACCTTATGCATTCACAATAGCTACTGACACCGGCAGCCGATTCAGAGAGTGTGAAGCAGCTGCAATGGGGAAGCAGTGCAACTCCTACTCTATAAAAAGCTTGATTGCTGCAACAGGCCAGAGTTCACCTAGCTTTAGGCCCCTAATGCAGTCTTACCCTCCACCCCCACCCCCAAAACGAAATTGTGACTCAGGTCATTTTGGTGAGGTGTCCGAGCTGCAGCATTTGACTGGGAACCAAATACTGTATATCTGTTCCTTACAAAAAGCCATTCTCAAGACTCATCAGATATGCCGAACAGCTCGTCCAAAATAATCCAAAATAAAGGGAGATAAATCACTGCTAGATCTGTATTGAAAAGTGAACAAGGCTTTGCAAATGGGAAGTGTGAGATAAGTGACAAGATCCCAAAACAGCTGGCCAATCTGGGAGAGCCAAGAAGGATTTCCCACACAGGCTTCTTTTGACGTAATCTTCACTCTTAGTCTATCTATCTATCTTCCTTCCTTCCTTCCTTCCTTCCTTCCTTCCTTCCTTCCTTCCTTCCTTCCTTCCTTTCTTCCTTCCTTCCCATCTCTCCTTCCTTTCCTTTGCTTTCTTCTTCCCCTTTCTCCATTCTCCCCTCTCCTTCCTTTCTTCTCTCATTGCTTCTTCTCATCTCTTCTTTCTTTCTTTCTTTCTTTCTTTCTTTCTTTCTTTCTTTCTTTCTTTCTTTCTTTCTTTCTTTCTTTCTTTCTTTTCCCCTTCTCCTTCCTATTTCCTTCCCTCCCATCTGTTTTTTTCTCTCTCCTTTCTTCCTCCCCTTTCTCTCCATTCTTATCTCTCCTTCCTTTCTTCCCATCTTCTTTCTTTCTCTTTGTTTCTTTCTTTGTTTGGTTGTTTCATTCTTTCTCCCCTTTCATCCTTCTTATCTCCTTTCCATCTCCTTCTTTTCTTCCTCCCTCCCTCTCGACCTCTCCCCCTTCCTTCCTTTCTTCTCACCTCTCTTCCTTCCCTCTCCTTTCTTCTTCCTCTCATTCTCTATTCTCCCTTCTTCTTTTCTTCCCTCATTGCTTCTTCCCTTCTCTTTCTTTCTTTTTCTTCCTTTCTTCCTCCTTCCCATCATCTTCCTTCCTTCCTTCCTTCCTTCCTTCCTTCCTTCCTTTTCTACAAGGGCACCTTCTGAGTAACATCTGGAAAAGTTGGTGGTGACTGCTGTGCTAATAAAGGAACTCTCCAAAGTGCCTTTTGTTGGGGGGGGGGGGGGGGAGAACGAGGAACAGGACAATGTAAATAAATATTCAAAGCCCAGCCTTGCTTTGCTTAGAAACTGCTAAGGCGTCACATTCCCCCTTTATTTTTTGCTGCCTGAAGGCAAAAATGAAAAGCACCCCCAAAAAACTCAACCCCTCCCACCCTTCAAAGTGCAAACTCAGATTATCCGTACCAAGAAAGCTTGAACACAAAGGGGGAAATCAGGTAGCACCCTTTTCCAACTTGCATACGCCTGATAAGCGAAAGCTTAAGCCTTCTAATAAAATGTTACTTGTTGTCGCTACCCTGGAGTAAGGGGGGAAGGCAGGTGTCAACTCCTACAGAGGGGAGGGAAGATCCTCACTGGGCTGAGTTTACCTCAGAAAAGCCATCTCATTAACGCTGAGGAGATTACTCCAGAGCAAACAGGCCCCAAGCCCCAGGGACCACCTTCACTACAGCTGTTATTGCCGCATCAGCAAAGCTTTAGCCTGGACATTTTACATTAAGAGACTAATGGAAGGCGGGGAGAGAAATAAATAACGTCTGGAAAAGCAGAGAGGAGGGCTGTAATCTTCCTAAGCTACTACGGGCTCAACCCTCAAATCTGGTGACAGCACACAGCTCAGAGGATAAAGCAAAGGTTACCCTGAGCCATGAAACAAAAAAAACCCACATCTCTCTATATCTATTCTGCTATTGGGTTTGAAGATACTGAGGCATGCAAAAGGACTACCAGTTATATATTTTACTGAAATATTCCAAATATGCAGGTATTGTAGGATGACGAGGCTAAAGCATACGATGAACGGTTGCAAGAATGGGATATGTTTGATTTAATGAACAGGAGGACTAGGAATGATGTGACAGCAGTCTTCCAATATTGGAGGGGCTGCCACAAAGAAGAGGGGTTATCAATTTATTTATCAAATCACCAAAAGGTACCACAAGAAGCCACGGATGGAAACTAATCAAGGAGAAAAGCAACCCAGAACTAAAGAAGAATTTCCTGACAGTGAGAACAATTAATCAGTTGCCTTCAGAAGTTGAGGGAGGCTTTTAAGAAGAGACTGGACAGCCACTTGTCTGGAATGGTACAGCGTCTCCTGCTTGAGCAGTGGATGGACTAGTAGACCTCCAGGGTCCTTTCCAACGCTGTTGTTCCAATGCAAACCATCCTTACAATAGGCACAAAGCCTGTTAAGGGAGGTTGGAGAAATGAAAAGTGGGGGAAAAAAAGAGATCGTTCAAATCTTCCCTTTTCATCACAGGTAACAGATAACAGATAATCAGAGTTGGAAGGGACCTTGTAGGTCATCTAGTCCAACCCCCCACCCAAGCAGGAGACCCTACACCATTTCTGACAAATAGAAGTCCAATCTCTTCTTTAAAGTCCCAAGTGATGGCGCTCCCACAATTTCCAAGGGCATAAGTTTGTAGCCAAAAAGAAACATCCCAGTTTGCATTCACAGGACATGTTAGCCTGGGAGGATGGGAACCATTGCTTAGGGTCAACCAAGTTTTGCACTCTTGAGATACTCTTTGCCTGCCTGAAAGGGGTGTTCTTTTCAGCCCCAAATGAATTCTGCACATGCTCTGGAATGGGAGGTTTTCCTCAGCTGTCTTCTAATTTTTTTAAGGGGAACATAAACATCCACCTAACAAGACAGGCCAGGCTAAAAAAAAACCAAAAACTATGAATAGTCCTCGACTTGCGACCACAATGGAGCCCAATATTTCAGCTGTTAAGTGAATTTTACCTCAGCTTTTTTGCCACAGTTGTGAAGTGAATAGGTGCGGTTGTTTGCTTAGTAACACACCTGTGTAAAATGAATCTGGCATCCCCCACTGATTTGGCTTATCAGGGGGAATCACACAACCCCGAGACACTGAGAGCATTATAAAGACAAACCGTTTGCCAAGCATGCAAATTTTAATCACGTGACCATGGTGGTTAAGAGTGGAAAATGCCTGCACGTCATTTTTTAAAGGGACGCTGTAACTTTGAATGGTCACTAAAAAAATGGTTGTCAGTTGACAATGACCTATACTTTTATTGTAAAGTGGTAGTAACAGAATCTGAAATAGTGTAGGTTCTCCTGCTTGAGCAGGGGGCTGGACTAGAAGACCTCCATGGTCCCTCCCAGCTCTACTCTATTCTATTCTATTCTTTCCTATTCTATTCTATTCTATTCTCTGATCTATTCTATTCTATTCTATTCTCTGATCTATTCTATTCATTCTAATAATCCTTATTCTAGTCTATTCCTTGATCTATTCTATCTTACTCTACTTTAGTCTACTCTGTTATATTTCTAATAATTCTAATTCTAATTCTATTCTATTCATTCTAATAATTCTTATTCTATTATCTAATATATTCTATTCTACTCTATTCTATTTCTAATAATTCTAATTCTATTCTATTCATTCTAATAATTCTTATTTTTCGCTGTTCCATTCTATTCTCTGATATATTCTATTCTACTCTACTTTAGTCTACTCTATTCTATTTCTAATAATTCTAATTCTATTCTATTCATTCTAATAATTCTTATTTTTCGCTGTTCCATTCTATTCTCTGATTTATTCTATTCTACTCTACTTTAGTCTACTCTATTCTATTTCTAATAATTCTAATTCTATTCTATTTATTCTAATAATTCTTATTCTTCGCTGTTCCATTCTATTCTCTGATTTATTCTATTCTACTCTACTTTAGTCTACTCTATTCTATTTCTAATAATTCTAATTCTAATTCTATTCTATTCATTCTAATAATTCTTATTCTATTATCTGATATATTCTATTCTACTCTATTCTATTTCTAATAATTCTAATTCTATTCTATTCATTCTAATAATTCTTATTTTTCGCTATTCCATTCTATTCTCTGATTTATTCTATTCTACTCTACTTTAGTCTACTCTATTCTATTTCTAATAATTCTAATTCTATTCTATTTATTCTAATAATTCTTATTCTTCGCTATTCTATTCTATTCTCTGATTTATTCTATTCTACTCTACTTTAGTCTACTCTATATTTCTAATAATTCTAATTCTATTCTATTCATTCTAATAATTCTTATTCTTCGCTATTCCATTCTATTCTCTGATTTATTCTACTCTACTTTAGTCTACTTTATTCTATTTCTAATAAGTCTAATTCTATTCTATTCATTCTAATAATTCATATTCTACTCTACTTCATTCCATTCTGTTCTATAGAATCTCCTAATTTTGAGTGTGTATCCTCCCTCCCTTCCTTTATCTCCATGAGAAACTAGGGAGGGGTTTAGCTGAGTTACTTCCCTGGCTCTGGGGCTGGGTCTCTTACCTGCCTGTTGCCTTGGTGGGAGACCTTCCCCTTCAAGGCCCATTTCCTCTTCCTCCTGCACATTAAGTGAACTTTACACATCCTCTATTGCTGGAGATTTTTGCCCATCCCCGGGCCGGGGTGCAAAGAATGATGCAACTTGACCCACCTAGCAAGTCCTAAGCTTTCCTAAACCAAGACCAACAACTATGGCAAACTTACAAATTGTCTGAATACACACACACACACACCCATGATTAATCCTCACAAACAAATGAGTGCTCTCCAACCTCACTGCCTCCACCACTTCTTCCTCAACATTTACTTGAAATTGCAGTGAATCAGAGCTACTGATGGGAATTCGTTTCACCTCCATAGCCTCAGTCTCGGATGCCAAAGAACGCTGCTATAAATGGACTTGCAGGTTGGAAAACCTAGAAGCAACGACATCCCCCCTTCTTCCCTGCCACCCAGTCTCTGGTTTGTTCTAGGCTGGTCTCCAGAACAGGCTCTCTGACTAAAAGTCAACATGTCGCATTCACACAACACATTGAACCATTAGTCTGAGTGTACAATCTCCCCCCGGAATCCAAATTTGGCTTGCCAACACACATGCATGGGACAGAGAGACAGAGAGACAGAGAGACAGACACACACACACACACATCAAATCAAGGCTAATGTGAATCATTGTTTAGCACATTGTTTGCAAAAAAAAAAACACCACCTCATTTATTTTTAATAAAGTGGTTGTTGTGAATACAGGGAAATGGTTCCCAGTTCATTGTTATTTGAAGAGGGGGGATTTTTTAAAAAATAATAATAATAATGTATTTAATTTGGCCTGAAATGCATGGAAACTCCTTCTGGTGATGCTGGAACGAAGCAAGGCTGAAGGGTGTGAATGGAGAAAAATCTTCCCACCTAAACACCTTGCCAGGGTACAGAGCTACAGGATGTCCTTGGCTGAGCCACTGGATCTCCAGATCTTGTTCTTAATGGCTCCATGAATGGGAAATCCCCTTGCAAGGAACAGCTGTTTTCCTTCAGGAAAAGCCCCTGCACACCTGAGGTGAGACCACCCCCCTTATCTTCACCAGCTGGAGATAAACCTAGTTCTGGTCTTTAGATGAGCAGCTGGGGGTGACCTTGGATCGGTCTTTTCTCTCTCTCCAGCCAGCCGACCTCGCAGGGCTGTCATTATCGTCCCGTTTTGTGAAGAGCCATAGGGGTGAGGAGGCTGGGTGGGGAGGAGGAGAGAGATAAGAAACAAAGCACCGGGTTTTAGTGCCTAAGGACCTCGGACAGCGCCAGGTCACCGCTTTTTAAAAAATAATAATAATACACGTTTTTTTTATCGTTTCAGGTTCACACAACGCGCTGGCCCCGGGGTCACTTGCACACCTCGCGGCTCGCAGACCCACAACGTGTCCAAGCTTTGGACCTTTTAGCCTTGATATAAAAAAAAAGCGTCCGTCTCGGTTTTCTGCCAAGCCCCTCGCCCCCCACGGGATCACAGGTGGCCTCGCGGGTCGTGTGAACGCGTCCAAACACGAATGTTAAAACACGGGTGGGGAAGAACCGGAAAAGCAAAAAGGGGTCATCTTCGGGGGACGGACGACAGGGCTCCTCCGGCCGCGATCCCTCCCCCCGCCCCTCCAACCTTCCCCTCCACGCCGCCCTCCTTACCGGGGAAGAAGTTTGCGCAGAGCAGGAGCAGGAGCGGCTCCTGACACGCGAGGAATCCCATTGGGGAGCGACGCCGAGCCATGCCTCCCGGTCCGCCTCAACGCAGCAGGTCCCGGAGTGCCGGCGTGGCTCGCCGCACCTTCCCCTTGCCGCGATCCCGGGGCATCCTCGCCTGACCGACCGACCTGCAGCTCCGATTCCGGGCTCGCCCGCTTGCGCCGCCGCCGCCTCCGCAGCCGCCGAAGTCTCTTGTTCGGGAGGGTGGGTGCGCGGGCGGAGGGGCGCGCCCGGCGGGGACTTCGGAGGGCCGATCTCCGGCTGCCCAGCGGGAGAGGAGTTGCGGCGGGGCTGCGCAGAGCTGTGGGGAGCCGCCGGCTGCAGCGGGGGGGGGGGGGGCGGGGGGGTGTTTCTGCGGCTTCTCGCTTGCCCGCCGGAGTCTCGGAAGTGCGTCCGGGGGAAGCGAAAAGCCGGGCCGGAGCTGCGGGCGAGGAGCGGGACGGGGAGGGGAGGCTCTGGCGGAGCATCTCGCCTGGCGGGACCGACCCTCTGTCGGGCGGGATGGTGGTGGAGGGAGAGCCCGGGGGAGGGAGAGGGAAGGAGACGGAGGAGATGGAGGAGGAAGAGAGGAGAAAAAGAGGAGGAGAAGGAGGAGAAGAGGAGGAGGAGGAGAAGGAGGAGAAGAGGAGGAGGAGGAGAAAGAGGAGAAGGAGGAGAAGAGGAGATGAGAAAAAGAGGAACAGAAGGAGAGGAGGAGAAGGAATAAGAGGAGGAGGAGAAGAGGAAAAGAGGAGGAAGAGGAGGAGAAAGAGGAAAAGGAGGAGAAGGAATAGGATAGAAAAAGAGGAGGAGGAGAGGAGGAGGAGAGGAGCAGAAGGAGGAGAAGAGCAGGAGAAGAAGAAGAAAGGGGAGAAGGAGGAGAAGAGGAGATGAGAAAAAGAGGAACAGAAGGAGAGGAGGAGAAGGAATAAGAGGAGGAGGAGAAGAGGAAAAGAGGAGGAAGAGGAGGAGAAAGAGGAAAAGGAGGAGAAGAAATAGGATAGAAAAAGAGGAGGAGGGGAGGAGGAGGAGAGGAGCAGAAGGAGGAGAAGAGCAGGAGAAGAAGAAGAAAGGGGAGAAGGAGGAGAAGAGGAGATGAGAAAAAGAGGAACAGAAGGAGAGGAGGAGAAGGAATAAGAGGAGGAGGAGAAGAGGAAAAGAGGAGGAGGAGGAGAAGGAATAGAATAGAAAAAGAGGAGGAGGAGGAGAGGAAGAAAAGAGGAGAAAAAGAGGTGCAGAAGGAGAAGAAAGAGGAGGAGGAGAGGAGAAAAAGAGGAACGGAAGGAGAAAGAGGAGGAGGAGGAGGAGGAGGAGAGAAAAAGAGAAGGAGGAGGAGAGGAGCAGAAGAAAGAAGAGAAAGGAATGAAGGAGAAGAGGAGGAGGGGAAGTGAAGAAAAAGAGGAGCAGAAGTAAGAGAGGAAGTTGGGGGAGGAGAAGAGGGAAAGGAAAAGAAGAGGAGGAGAGAAAAAGAGGAGGAGATGGAGAAAGTGGAGGAGAAGGAAAGGGGGGAAGAAGAAGAAGGAGAGGAAGAAGAGAAGCAGAAGAAGAGGAGAAGAATATGAATATAAAGAGAAAGAGGAGGAGAAGAGGAGATGGAGAAAGGGAAGAAAGAGAGGAAGAGAAAGAAGAAGGAAGAGAAGGAGAAGAAGAGAAGGAAGAGAAGGAGAAAGAGAAGGGGAGAGGAGAAGAAGAAGATCATGGTAGTCTTTGTAAAAGCACCTTTCTCTCAGCAGCTGCAACTCCCATCATCCCCACCTTGGTGGGTAAAAAGTGATGGGATTTGGAATCCCACATTCCTGGGATTGAGGTAGGATGCTTGGAAAACTGCAGAGGGGGGGAGAGGTGTGAAAGGGGTACAATCCTCCCCCTCCTGTCCCCCCACAATTTACCGTATGCTACAAAAGCTGGCAGGATTTATGCAACTTTAGCTAAACCCAGTTAGTGCTGGTGAGTATCTGGATGAAAGACCAAGAGCAATCCCAGAGCAATGACAAATCAAACACTTTTGCAGCTTGGACAATAAACCTGCAAGGATGCATCCAGAGTAACACTCAACCTGAACATAATATTTATGCGAGTTGTTGTTGTTGTTTTTTTTTTAAAAAAGGAACCTGGCCCCATGCCGGTGGCCACATTCACATTACACTTTACCTGATTACTGTGTTCTGGGTTTAAACAGTTACCCTGAACAACTATGCTAATTAAAAAAAAAACCGTGAATTGACACTAACATACTAACTTAATAACTGCAGTGATTCCCTTAATAGCTGTGGCAAGAAAAGTTGTAAAATGTGGCAAATCTCACTTAACAACTGTCTTGCTTAGCCACAGAAATCTTGGGCTCCATTGTGGTCGTATGTCAAGGACAACCTGTAGTAGTTTCGCCTGCCTCCCAAGGGCATTCTCACATGTCAATAAAGCAGGGCACATGTCTCAGGAGAATTTGATACAATATCATTAGTTGCTGTATTTGTCAAATGTATTGTTATACCTACTCATCTCACATATTTGATCCAGAACCCTCCTATGTTTTCCATGTTGTCCACCCATCTCCCAAATTCTTTCCCATTAATATGTATGTATGTATGTTGTGGCTCCGATTCCTGAGCCTGTGCTGCTAGAGGAAGAGGACTTGGAAGATGAGGAGGAGGAACTGGGAATGCCTTCCTCCCCAGGACCTTCCTCTCTGGCAATGCCTTCCTCCCTGATAATGCCTCAGGTTCCATCAGACAACCGAGAGGAACAGCCTGAGATTAATCAGGAGGAAGGCATATCGGAGCAGGGAGTCAAGAGGAAGAATGTTGGCTTGATCCTAAGCAGCGTCTTAGGGAGAAACATGAGCAGCAACGTAGGAGGCGTGGGAGGGTCAGAGAGTGAGCTGAGTCATTGAGCCACACCCCACAAGGGATAAAAGTGGGTGTGTTGTCGGCTGGAACTTTGTACGGGACAACGTTTGATCTTACTTCAGGTTTTCTTTGGGAATGATTTTTGTGGTCTGCCTTGTAATTTTCTGTAAGTAGCTTGTTATCAGTTCGGACTTGGCAGGCAGAGCGTGTTGGAATACCAAGGACGTTATCAGTTCCAAAGAATTAACTCTGTGAAGTCCGAGCCAGCCAGCCTGCCTGCCTGCCTGCCTGTGTTTGTGTGAGTTTGTACTCTTTCATCTTTTGGGAAAGAAGAAAGGTGAGACAGAACATTTTTGTCCCGTACCTGACTTAAACCATTTTTACCTAAGATGGATCACCAGCAGCAGTTTCAACAACAGCTGCAAGATGAAAATCAAACTCTACAACAGCAAGTGGCTCAATTAACAGCCCAACTTGCTTTGCTGCAGGCTCATGCAGCTCCTCCTTCCCTTCCCCGTTGGAAATGCCCAGTGGCTGTGCTGGATAAGTTTTCTGGGCAGCCTGAGATGTTCCCGGCTTTCATGGGACAGTGCCAGTTATTTATGGCTATGAGGCCAGAGGATTTCCCAGATGACCAGGCTTGGGTGGGGTTTGTGATAAGCCTCTTTTCTGGCTCGGCCGCCAGATGGGACACACCTTTGTTGTTCAAGAACAGCCTGTTATTAACTGATTACCAGGGTTTTTGGCAACGCATGCGACACATGTATGAAGACCCCATACGAGTGCAGATGGCAGCCGGGCGTCTTAAGGATCTTCGACAAGGGAAGTGTCCCCTGCAAGAATTTATTTCTGAATTTCGGCTTTTATGCTTGGACTCCAACTGGAATGACGCAGCGTTAATGGACGCCTTCCAGGATGGCCTATCAGATGAGCTGCAGGACGAGTTAGTTCGAGTGGAACTGGCCCCAACCCTCAATGGGTCTCCAATGGTCATGCAATGCTTGCGCATCGATGCACGTCTCCAATGGCAAAAGAACCGTCGTACCATCCAGGAGCAGCCATCTGCATCTATACCACAGTGCCCTGTGCTAACAGCGCCTCGGGTCACCTAACGTGTCGTGGCAATGGCCGAGGAGCCCATGGAGTTAGGAGCGGTCAGACCTTGCCTGACGGCCCAGGAGCAAACACGGAGATGCCAAGGGGGTTTGTGCTTGTATTGTCGGGGGGGGCAGGACATTTTGGTAATTTTTCTCCTCGAAAGCGAGGTGGGTTGCTCAAGCCTGTGCCTGAATCTCGGTGTGATCAATCGGGAAACGGAGCAGGCCTGACCTTGGGGAAACCCTAGGCCGGGCACATATCAAACACCCGCCTGAATTAGTGGAGGTTGACTCTGGACCCCTTCGGCATCTGATTTTGGACACGGGTTTTCTTGGCTAACCAGTCGGAAGGGATTCCAGCGAATGCGCTGGTGGACTCAGGGGCCATGACTAACTTTATGGACCAGGCTTTGTGGCCCATTTTGATGTCCCCTTGGTTCCGGTAGAACCTCCAGTGAGGGTCGAGACTATTGATGGGCGGAAACTTATTGCAGGACCCATTAAATTTGCCACCCAGCCTTTGCGCCTAGTCATTGGAGAACATGAGGAGGCGATCTGCTTTTATGTCACCGTGGACCTCCATTTCCCATTAGTCCTCGGCAGGGCTTGGCTTAGGATTCATGATCCTCAGGTGGCATGGTCGCGGAATGCCATTTCTTTTCCGAATCTGCAGTGCGTGGACCACTTCTGCCACACCTGTGCTGGCCAGGACATCACCACCTTTGCCGTCTCCATACCTCCTGAACTGACAGACTTCATGGATGTGTTCAGTGAGAAGGAGGTGGACCTGTTACCCCTGCATCAGCCCTATGATTGTCCAGTGGACCTTCTGCCCAATGTACCACTGCCAAAGGGATGTTTGTACTCCATGTCCGAGCCCAAGCTGGCAACACTATGGGACTTTTTGCACAAAAACTTGGCTTGAGGGTTCATACGGCCTTCGTTGTCCCCTCTCTCAGCCCCAGTCCTCTTTGTCAAGAAAAAAATGGGAGACTTACGTTTGCGCTGTGATTACCGTCGACTAAACACCATCATGGTGCAGAATAGCTATCCTTTGCCGCTCATTCCAGAGTTGTTGGAGAGGTTCAATCTTCGAGGGGCCTATAACCTGGTGTGGATGCAGGAGGGGGACGAATGGAAAAAGCCACAGAAATTTTAAAAAGATCTGAAAGCATGAATAGAAGAGATGATTCCAAAAGAATGTCAATTATTTGGAAGCCTGCAGGCCTGCAGCCTGCAGATAATTGACAGTCTAGTAGAGTCATCTCTTCTATTCATGCTTTCAGGTCTTTTTTTAATCTCTATGGCTTCTCTGATAATTCTGTGGCTGGGGTTTTCTAAAGTGGCTAGGGTTTTGGTGCTATTGAAGTGGATGTTATGACCTGTGGCTTCCATGTGTTGGACTAGTGAGGAAGTGTGTTCCAGCTTTTTGACTGCATTTTTGTGTTCATCCAGGCGGGTACTTATTCTTCTATTGGTCTGTCCAATGTATGTGGCCGGGCATGATGCACAGGGGACTTCGTATATGCCTTGGTTTTCCAGGTCAATTTTATCTTTGGGGTTTCTAAGGATGGCTGCTATTTTTCTGTCTGTTTTGAAGGCAGTCTTGGTGTAATGCCTGTGTAGTATCTTACTGATTTTGTCTGTCGTATCACTTATGTAGGGCAGGACAGCTATTCCATAGGTCTGTTCATCTTCTAGGTCTCCATTATGTCTCAGTGTGTTTTTGTGGATCAAGCCAGTGATTTTACTTTTGTGGAAGCCGTTGGCTGTCAGTACTTTAGTCAGGGTGCATAGTTCAGTCTTTAGACAAGACACACATAAAGCCTGGTGATGGCAGATGAGATTCTGCCGAAACGTTCTACAACTTTAAAAGCACAATTATAATGACATGGGAAAATACCTGAACAAAGCTGAATACCATACATGCATACATACACACACACACACACATGTGTGTGTTTGTGTGTGTGTGTGTGTGTGTGAAAGAGAGAGAGAGAGAGAGAGAGAGAGAGATCTAGTCAAAACTAAATGAGTAGTTTGTTTTTGTGTTGTTTTCACTCAGTAGCCCCAGAACTACGAGCAAATCTGTATATAGCATCTGCCTTAAGAATAGCTCAATACAGATTATTATTAACACACTATTAAGCCTAACCTCCAGGTTAATTGAGAAACTCTTCCTTTCATTTGAATGGGTTGCTCTGCGCCATTTATTGGATGAATGTTGCAACAGCAGGACAAATCTTACGGGGCTCTCCAAGGGAAAGAAATTGGAAAATGGGTGTCTCCTTAAGAGTTTCCAGGCAGTCCTTCTACTTATGACCACCATGGAGCCCAACATTTCTCTTGCTAAGTGAGTTTTTAAGTTGTTTAAAAACTGACTTGAGTTTTGCCCCATTATACGATCTTTCTTGCCACTGTTGTTAAGTGAGTCGCTGCAATTGTTAAGTTAGTGACATGGTTGTTGAGTGAATCTGGCTTCCCCATTGTCAGAAGGTTGCAAAAGTCTTGGTGTAATGCCTGTGACATGCGACAAAAAAAGAGCTGGGGGGGTGGGGTCCACCTATTCTCCAAAGCCCCTGAAAGCAGGACAAGAAACAATGGGTGGAAACTCATCCAGGAGAGAAACAACCTGGAATTAAGGCACAACTTCCTAATAGGACAATTAACCAGTGGAACAGCTTGCCACCAGAAGTTGTGGGTGCTCCAACACTGGAAGTTTTTAAGAAGAGATTGGACTACCATGTGTCTGAAATGGTAGAGGGTTTTCTGCTTGAGCAGGGGGTTGGACTAGAAGACCTCCAGGGTCCCTTCCAGCTCTGTTATTCTGTATTCATGAACATGGGACACTGCAACCATCATAAATATCAGCCACTTACCAAGCTTCTGAATGTGGATCATGTGGCCATGGGGGTGCTGCAACGGTTCTGAGAGTGAAAAATGGACAGAATAGAATAGAATAGAATAGAATAGAATAGAATAGAATAGAATAGAATAGAATAGAACTATTTATTGGCCAAGTATGATTGGACATACAAGGAATTTGTTTTGGTGCAAATGCTCTCAGTGTACATAAAAGAAAAGATACATTCGTCAAGAGTCAGGAATCATCAGGTACAACACTTAATGATAGTCATGAGGTACAAAAGAATAGAATAGAATGGAATGGAGTAGAATATAATGAAGTAGAATAGAATAGAATAGATTAGATTAAAGTATAATAGAATAGAATAGAATAGAATAGAGTAGAGTAGAGTAGAGTAGAGTAGAGTAGAGTAGAGTAGAATAGAATAGAATAGAATAGAATAGAATAGAATAGAATAGAATAGAATAGAATAGAATAGAATAGAACTATTTATTGGCCAAGTATGATTGGACATACAAGGAATTTGTTTTGGTGCAAATGCTCTCAGTGTACATAAAAGAAAAGTTACATTCATCAAGAGTCAGGAATCATCAGGTACAACACTTAATGATAGTCATGGGGTACAAAAGAATAGAATAGAATGGAATGGAATGGAATGGAATGGAGTAGAATATAATGAAGTAGAATAGAATAGAGTAGATTTGATTAGAGTATAATAGAATAGAATAGAATAGAGTAGAGTAGAATAGAATAGAATAGAATAGAATAGAATAGAATAGAATAGAATAGAATAGAATAGAATAGAATAGAATAGAATAGAACTATTTATTGGCCAAGTATGATTGGACATACAAGGAATTTGTTTTGATGCAAATACTCTCAGTGTACATAAAAGAAAAGATACATTCATCAAGAGTCAGGAATCATCAGGTACAACACTTAATGATAGTCATGGGGTACAAAAGAATAGAATGGAATGGAATGGAGTAGAATATAATGAAGTAGAATAGAATAGAATAGATTAGATTAAAGTAGAATAGAATAGAATAGAATAGAATAGAATAGAATAGAATAGAATAGAATAGAATAGAATAGAATAGAATAGAATAGAATAGAACTATTTATTGGCCAAGTATGATTGGACATACAAGGAATTTGTTTTGGTGCAAATACTCTCAGTGTACATAAAAGAAAAGATACATTCGTCAAGAGTCAGGAATCATCAGGTACAACACTTAATGATAGTCATGAGGTACAAAAGAATAGAATAGAATGGAATGGAGTAGAATATAATGAAGTAGAATAGAATAGAATAGATTAGATTAAAGTATAATAGAATAGAATAGAATAGAATAGAATAGAATAGAATAGAGTAGAGTAGAGTAGAATAGAATAGAATAGAATAGAATAGAATAGAATAGAATAGAATAGAATAGAACTATTTATTGGCCAAGTATGATTGGACATACAAGGAATTTGTTTTAGTGCAAATGCTCTCAGTGTACATAAAAGAAAAGATACATTTGTCAAGAGAATCATAAGGTACAACACTTAAAATAGTCATAGGGTACAATAAGCAATCAAATCATACTAGGAAACAGTCAATATAAATCTTAAGGATACAAGCGACAAAGTTGCAGTCATACAGTCACAAGTGGGAGGGATAAGGAGTGATGAGAAGATTAATAGTAATAAATAGTTGGACAGTGTTGAGGGAATTATTTGTTAAGCAGAGTGATGGCGTTCGGGAAAAAACTGTCCTTGTGTCTAGTTGTTCTGGTGTGCAGTGCTCTATAGCATAGTTTTGAGGGTAGGAGTTTATGTCCAGGATATAAATATTTTCACAGCCCTCTTTTTGACGTGCAGTTTACAAGGTCCTCAATTGAAGGCAGGTTGGTAGCAATTGTTTTTTCTACAGTCCTAATTATCCTCTAGAGTCTGTGTCTGTCCTGTTGGATTGTAGAACCAGACCAGACAGTTATAGAGGTGCAGATGATAGACTCAATAATTCCTCTGTAGAACTGGATCAGCAGGTCCTTGGGCAGTTTGAGTTTTCTAAGTTGGCGCAGAAAGCAGTCACTTTATTCCCATGCCACTGTAACTTCAAAAGGTCACTAAATGAGGACTAGCTGTACTGCTGTACATCAAGCCATTGAGTCAGTTACCAAGCACCTGCTAATTTTGATCATGTGGCCATGGAGGATGCTTCAATGGTCATATGTATGAGCAAGTCAAAGACTATCTGTTAATTTCATTGTGAATGGTGAAGGAGTCCAGAGGAACATTTATTTGGCTTAGTCCTACCCGAAGTAGCACACTTTGATCTAGGCTTCAAAGGTTGTCCCTTTAACAACACAACAGATTTGCCTTCAGTTGCTTAAATTATGTGAAAAGGAGCCTTGGCTTCACTCCGGTCTGGACTACTGCAATGTGCTTCATGTGGGGGCTACCCTCGAAGACCACGCGGAATCTTCAACTGGTCCAAAAATTTCAATGCAGCCACTCAGAAAATGGCTGCTGCTTCTAGGATCATGCCATGCAGCCAGGGGTGAGCTTCAAATATTTTAGCCAAAGGATCTTTGCCTGGTTGCTGGGTGAGCGTGGCCATGGTGGGCGTGGCCTAGTCGGCCTTCTGCACTGCAGCAGGGGGAGGGGGCATTTTTGCCCTCCCCGAGCTCCGGAGGCTTCCCGTGAGCTTCTAGGAGTGCAAAAACAGCCTCCCTGGCAGAGATAGTATTTAGCCAGTTCTGACCAGTTCTGGAGGATCGGTAATGGACATTTTGAGTAGTTCAGAGAACTGACAAATACCACTTCTGACTGGCCCAACCTCCATCTATTCTCTGCCTCCCGAATCCCAGCTGATCAGTTGGGTCTTCTTTGGTTGCCCTGCACAGGAGAACAGAGCTGGAAAGCAGGTTAGTGGGGTGAGGAGAGAATGGGGATTTTGCAGTAACCTTCCCCTGCCCCACCCTGGATTAATTGCTTTGGGGGGGGTGACATTTCTCTGCAGACCACCAAAATTTTCTCACGGACCACCAGTAGTCCCCGGCCCACTGGTTGGCGACCACTGCTCTAGATGTCCTCAGTGTAAACCTCTCTGCAGGTATTGGAAGATGCGTTCTCACTGCGGATGGAATGCGACTTTCCATCTCCCACCCTTGGCCACACCCCCTTCTCCTGCTGGATGGCCCCGGATCTGTTGACCTTCTGAAAGCCTTCAAAAACAAGGTTGTTCTACAATCCAGGCTGTTAGGGGAGTCAAACTTTAATAAATTTGAAGATTATGTCCATGATGCCTCTGCTTTGATATTTTTCCCTTTTCTATTTATTATATTGCTGTCCTTGTACTTAAGCTGTTTTTTATTATTTTGCATTTGTGAGCTGCCCTGAGTTATTTGCTGAGGATGACCTTATAAATTTCCTTTAAAAAAACATGTTTCAACCAAGCATTGAGACAATGTTCCTGAAATGCAAGGGCTTTTTTTTTTTTTTTAAATGATTACGCTTCTCTCCTTTGATAAAGGCTGGATGGTCAACTTTTAAGCATGATTGACATATTAGAACTAATCTTTTCTCTCTTGGTAGAGACTTTTCAAGAGGATGGATGGTCAGTGTTTAAATATGATTGGCATCCAGGGAGTTAGATCAGAATAACAGAGTTGGAAGGGGCTTTGGAGGTCATCTAATCCAACCCACCGCTCAAGGAGGCAACCTTACACCATTTCAGACAAATGATTGTCCAATCTCAGGCTAACATGTCCTGTGAATGCAAACTGAGATGTTTCTCTTTGGCTGAAAACTTATGAGAAATGAAGATTTAAACACCCTCTTTTTTTCCTGTTCATTTCTCCGGCCTTCCTTAAACAGGGTTTGTCCCTCTTGTAAGGATAGTTTGCATCCGAGTTGGAAGGGACTTTGGAGGTCTTCTAACAACCTTCTGCACATCAGGAAACCCCATACTATTTCAGACAAATAGTTGTCCAATCTCTTCCAGTGTTAGAGCATTCACAATTTCCAGTGTTGGAGCACCCATAACTTCTGAAGGCAAGCCATTCCACTGATTAACCAGGGTTAGGGAGACAAGCTAAACAGAATGTGCAGCGTTAGTCAGATAGGCACACAGATAAATGAGTGAGCTAAGCTTGTATGTTTATTAACATACAGTAAAAATAACAGATACGCTTGTGCTATCAAAAATATAGTTTATTCCATTATGAGTTCATAGCATAGTCAAAATAACAGTCCAATAGTCATGTATCATTTAGTCAGTCCATTCAGGGATATTCAGTTAGCAAAGTCCGTGTAGAAATATCCTATTGTCAGTTCACTTACAAGTCTGTCCTTTGTTTTCTCTCCCGTTCGAGCAATGCAGTCTTGTGCCCTTGCAGTAATCAGGTTTCATCAAAGCCAGAGAGATAGCAAGCTGTCGTCTTGCTTCTTTTTAAAGTACTTTCACAACCACTCCCTTAATTACTGTTCCACAGTTAAAGTTGCAGACACTTTAACTTACAAACTATGATTACATATTATTATTTACCTAAACCAGTTAGGGTAAAACAATGTTATCCCTAACAGTTCTCACTGTCTGTTGTGGTTATCAGGCAGCAGGTACGGATGGCTGAGGAGAACGAAGACTCAGATGAGGGGCCAGGACCATGAGGGAGTGAACTGCTTCCTTCAGAGATTGTGGGGACTGGCAGCTGTGATGAGGAGTTTCCCGAGGAGCCTGTGCCAAGTGCGTGTGTGCGCAGGGCTGCTCACGGGAAAAAGCAGCTACAACAGCACGGGCAACTCAGGAGTAAGGCTGCAAGGTAATGGCCCCTCCTTTAAGAAGCTAAAAGCCAGCTGTGAAGCGGATGTTCTTTGCAGGAAGCAAAGACGTTTTGAAACTCAGCCTCGTGGACATTGCAGTATTTTAAGTTGGTATTTGAAGACTCTTGTATTGTGAAATATTTCTTATCTGTGATTCTTGGCAGTCTCGTACAGTTTTGGCAAGGTTTGTGCTTATCAAAATTAATTAGTTTGCAGCAGCCTTTTAACCGGGGATTTGTAAGACTCATTAAAAGGTTTCTGTTCCCTTTGATTATTGTTTGTCTTATTGGAAAAGGGTTTGGGTCAGAACACTATCAGGAAATTTCTCCTGAGTTCTAGGTTGCTTCTCTCCTTGATTAGTTTCCATCCTTTGCTACTTGTCCTGCCTTTGGGTGCTTTGGAGAATGGATTGGCCCCCACTTCTTAGTAGCACACACAGGGGTGGGATTCAGCCGCTTCGGATCGGTTCAGGTGACCTGGATGTTAAATTTACATCTGGTTTGCTGAATCGATAGTTGAACAGACCGGCTGGCCCCTCCCACCCCTCCCAGGAGTCTCCATGACGCCCATTTTGGATGCAGGTAAGTGCATGTAGTGCAGGTAAGTGCAGGTAAGGTCCACGCGGGGGCTCTGGGAGGGGGAAAAACAGGCCTTCTGGAAATCCAGAAATGGGCCTGTTTCTGGTTTCCAGAGGGCCTCTGGACCCCGGGGGAGGGCGTTTTTGCTCTCCCAGAGGCTCGAGGGAAGCCTCCGGACCCTTGGGAAGGCAGAAAATGCCCACCATGGCCACACCAACCCAGCAACCAGGCAGCAAACTGGTTGCTGGGATCTTTGAATCCTACCCCTGGGCATACATTTAGATATTGGCAGGGGTGGGATTTTACCGGTTTGCACCTATTTGCTAGAAGCGGTTGTTAACATGCTAAGCAGTTCGGAGAACCGGTTGTTAGAAGAAATTACTGGCCTAATCCTGTAAGCAAGGCAGGAAGGAAACATTCTGGTGTTGCTTACAGAAACTGCCTCTCTGTTAACCCTTATTACATTCTTGGCAGGACTAGACTTCCTGTCTCAGGAACATCTCTGGAGTTTTTTCCCCCTCCTTTGCTAGCACTTTGCTTGTGTGGAGTGACCATTCAAAGTTATAGTGGCACTGAAAAAAAGTGACTTATGACCGTTTTTCACACTTACGACTGTTGCAGCATCCCCACAGTCTTGAGAGGCGAGGTGAGGAGATGCGTGCCTCGATGCAAGTGATATTGAGTTGGCCACGCCCAGCCAATAACATGACCACCAAGCCCTGTCCACCCAGTCACATGACCACCAAGCCACGCCCACCACCTAAGCCACACCCACAGAACCAGTTGTTGAAAAAAATTGAATCCCATCCCTGGATATTGGACCATTGTGTTTCTTAACCTCAGCAGTTTTAAGAAGTGTGGACTTCAACTAAACCACCAGAATTACTCTGGGAGCTGAAGTCCATTCTTCTTTAAATTGCTGAGGTTGAGAAACTGAATAGAGTGGAATAAGAGAGTTGGAAGGGAGTTTAGAGTCTTCTAATCCAACCCACTTTTCAAGCAGGAAACCCTATCCCATTTCAGTCAAATGGGTGACTGATCTCTACTTAAAATTTTCCAGTTTTGGAGCATTAATAACTTTTAGAGGCAGCTTGTTCCACTGGTTAATTGTTCTGTCAGGGAATTTCTCCCTAGTTCTAGGTTGCTTCTCTCCTTGATTAATTTCCATCCTTTGCTTCTGCTTTCAGATGCTTTGGACAATAGCTTGACCCATTCTTCTTTGTGGTAGCCTCTCAAATATTGGAAGAATGCTATCATGTGTCTCCGAGTCCTTCTTTTCATTCAACTAGACGTACCCAAACCCAGCAAGAACCAATAGCTCTGAAGAACAGCCGACATAGAACCGGTTCTATGTGTGCTACTGTGTTCTTTGGCCTGCCCACCCGCCTGGGCTCTGACCTGACCTTTATTTCCTGCTTTTTCAGCCTCAGCTGCCGTGCGAGGCACAGCTGCGGTTGAAAAAGCAGGAAAAAAGTGCTTTTTCAAATGCTGCTTCCCTGCACGCAGTGCTGCTCAGCTGTCCAGGTAGCATGCTGATAAAGATTTATACATGCACGCAGGGTGCAGGGAAGCACATCTAAATCACCAAACCAGTAGTTAACCCTGTCGGATCCCACCCCTGCTCCAGTCCCCTAATCATCTTTGTTGCTCTTCTCTACATTCTTTCCAGAGTTATTCTAATATTGGGTTATTAGATTACCTATCCCATTTAGTGACCTCATCGCAGTAGTTTAAAAAAAGAGATGCATTTGTACTTCAATCCCACTTCGGACTCTCCCAAGAACAAATAACTGTGCCAACGTGGAAGGAGTGTTATTGATTGATCTGATGCATTGATTATGTGCCTTCAAGTTAACATCAATACTTAATAACCTCATATGCAGGCATTCCTCGACTTACGACCACAATTGAAGCCAAAATGTTGGTTTGCTAAGTGGTAAGCAAGTTTTGTCCCGTTTTATGATCTTTCTTATCACAGTAGTTCAATGAAACACTGCCGTTGTTAAATTAGCAAGTTAGTTTTGTGTGTGTGTGTGTGTGTGTGATAAATATGCTAAATATAAATAGGCATTCTTCAAAACTGCTATAGTAAGGGAACTTTCTTCCAGATTTTGTTTAGTCAATAAGGCTAATTGTAAACTTATTTTTGAGCGGTGGATTTGATGTTTTCTCACTCACAAAAAAAAGGAAAACAAAATGCCTTTGGCAGTTGAAGAAGAGATGGAATCAGTTATTGTTGTTGTTACTGGATCTTTCATCATTCTAAACAGCAGACAAACATCTCTCATTACATTCGTTCTGGAAAAATTAGCAAACCACACATTATTTGAGTTTCTGGTATTCTGGTATTTTCACTTGAGACCTTCAAGAAGAGATTGGACTGCCATTTGTCAGAAGCGGTGTAGGGTCTCCCACTTGGGTGGGGGGTTGGACTAGATGACCTACAAGGTCCCTCCCAACTCTGATTATCTGTTATCTGTTTATCTGGCCTCTGGATTGCTAATCAGATCAAAAAAGACCCTTTTCCCTCCCCCAAAGTAGCTCACATTTTTACTCTGTTCTACTTTGTTAGGCTACCGTTCAAGAGAAAAATAACCCATTTATAACCTTATTCTGAGGAACTGGTTCTCCAAAGTCTGTAGAATAATATAAAGGACAGGTCCAAGTCTTTGCCCAGGATTTATTTACAGGTAGTCCTTGACTTACAACCACAACTGTGCCCAAAATTTATGTTGCTAAGCGAGACAGTGGTTAAGTGAATTTTGCCTCATTGTACAACCTTCCTTGCCACAGCTGTTCAGTGAAGCACTGCAGTTGTTAAAGGTAGTAACAGGACAGTTCAGTAAATTTGGCTTCCCCATTGACTTTTCTTGGCAGAGGGTCTCCAAAATGGCAATTGCTTGACCCCAGGATGCTGTGACCTGAGGTGGGATTCTACCAGTTTGCATCTATTCACTAGAACAGGTTGTTAACATTCTAAGCAGTTCGGAGAACCGGTTGTTAGAAGAAATTACTGGCCTAATCCTGTAAGGAAGGCAAGAAGGAAACATTCTGGTGTTGCTTACAGAAACTGCTTCTCCATTAACCCTTATTACATTCTTGGCAGGACTAGACTTCCTGTCTCAGGAACTTCTCTGAATTTTTTTTCCCTCTCCTTTGCTGGCACTTTGCTTGTGTGGAGTGACCATTCAAAGTTACCATGGCACTGAAAAAAATGACTTGTGACCATTTTTCACACTTATGACTGTTGCAGCATCCCCACAATCATGAGAGGCCAGGCGAGGAGATGCATGCCTTGATGTGATTGACATTGAGTTGGCCACGTCCAGCCAATAACATGACCATCAAGCCACGCCCACAGAACCAGTTGTTAAAAATTTTGAATCCCACCCCTGGCTGCGACCATCATAAATATGAGTCAGTTGCCAAGCAACAGAATTTTGATCATGAAAACATGCTGTAATGGTCATAAGCATGAAAAATATAAGTCCACCCAGTCCTGACTGATGAAGCTTCTTGCAGTAGATGACCTTCAAGGTGCCTTCCAACTCTGTTAAAAATATCTTCTTCTCCCTCAAGGAGAAAACAATCCAATTTTCTTTTGAACAAGCACCTTTGAGTCCATTGGTGTGGATTTAAGGCTTCATGTCCAGGGGTGGGATTCAAAGCATTTTACTACCGGTTCTGTGAGCATGGCTTGGTGGGAGTGGCTTGGCTTGGTGGCATGGCAGGGGAAGGACACTATAAAATCCCCATCCCCTCCCCACCCCACTAACCTGCTTTCCAGCTCCGTTCTCCTGTGTAGGGCAACCAAAGAAGACCCAGCCACTCAGCTGTGACTCAAGAGGCGAAGAATAGATGGGGTTGGCGGGGCCAGTCAGAGGTGGGATTTGCTGGTTCTCTGAACTACTCAAAATTTCTGCTACTGGTTCTCCAGAACTGATCAGAACTTGCTGAATACTACCTCTGATCCTGTCACTATGTGTGTCACTTCATTGACACACATGTCACTTCATTGACACACATGTGCTCCATACTGGAGCAGGATACTCCGAGGTAGAAATAGATTTAAAGATTAACAGATTAACAGAGTTGGAAGAGACCTTGTAGGACATTTAGTCCAACCCAAGCAGGAGACCCTACACCATTTCTGACAAATGGCAGTCCAATCTCTACTTGAAAGCCTCCAGTGATGAAGCTCCCACAACTTCTAAATACAACTTCTGTTCCATTCCTTGATTGTTCTTGTTAAGTTTTGAGCATGGGCGAGAAAGAATGGAGACAAGCTTCTGAACGGTGAACTACAGCTCTTTATTTACACTGTGACTTTCTCCTTTAACAGCAGTTAAAACCCGCCTTATATAGGCAACCCTTTTAACTTCTAACCAATACCGAGCTAGGAACGCTAGCAATTATAACCAATAGGAACTTTCTGTTAAGGGCCAATCGGATTCCCCGAACGGGCCAATCCGGTCCGGCCGCTTAACAGCCAATCAGAAGTGCAGGGCCAGAACCCTGCACTTACTTCAAGCTCACACTTTATTAATCTTATTGCATACATAACACCCCTCCCCCCTGGCTTCTTATTTGCAGGGCGCAGTTACATAGTCCTTTAGGTAGGACGGTTGCTTAATTAGTCTCTTTGATTTCCGTTGTATCGGCTGGCTGCAATCACGCTGAGGTAGATTGTTGTTTGGCAGTGGGGCTGTTTCTGGTTCAGAGTTCACTTCTACGTCATTGTCCACATTCTCTGCAATTCCCTGAGGTGCAACCGTTTCTCCCTCCGGCTCCGCTTCCTGAGTTTCTATCAAACCGTCGTTTCCTTCGAACGGGTTTCCTAGGAATTCATCTTCTTCCGTACCTCCCCCCCCTCAGTTTGGTCAAAGGGGACTTGCGGACTGGCTGCTGAAAGCCACGATCGTAATTGGTCGATATGCCATTTCCAAGTTTATCGTCAAGGCGCATTGCACAAGGTAGGATCTGGGGCCGGTTACACGTACTACTGTCGCTTCCACCCACAACGGGTCGCCCAATAGGTTTTTTGCATAAACCAGGTTTCCTACCTGGAAGGTGTGACAGTGGCCACTGGATCCTAGTGGTTTCTCTGGTTCATAAGCCGGGTGCAACCGGTCGAGGTGGGAGTGGAGCTTTCGTCCCATCAGCAGTTCAGCGAGAGTTTTGTTGGTGACGCTATGTGGGGTGATGTGTTGCAAGAAGAGGATTTGATTGACCTTGTCATCAATGTTGTCGTAGTCTACCTTTTGCAAGGTTTTCTTCACAAATTGGACCATGCGTTCTGCTCGGCCATTGGTCGCAGGGTGCGCAGGCGAGGTGAGTGCATGGCGGATGCCGCAGTCAGCGAGGTACTGCTCGAACGCAAGTGCAGTAAATTGTGGGCCGTTATGAGATACCAGGACGTCTGGTAATCCGTGGGTTGCAAAGAGTCTGTTTAAAATTTTGATAACCGCCTCAGCGGTCGTAGTCGTCATGCGATGAATTTCGAGCCAATTTGAGTAGGCGTCGACGGTAAGCAGGAAAGTGTGGCCTTTGGTTGGCCCCGCGAAGTCCAGGTGAATTCGGGACCAGGGTCCACATGGCATCTCCCATTCAGTAGGCATGGCTTTTGGTGGGGCATTGCTGACTTCTTGGCATTTGGGACAAGCTTTAACCCACTGTTCGATTTGCTTGTCAATGCCACCATGCGTAGCTTCGCGCAAGGGCTTTCATTCGCACGATGCCGGGGTGGCCATTGTGCAAGGTTCTCAGTAGCGCTTTTTGGAGCCGTTCTGGGATAACGACTCTATCGCCCCAGATGACACAGCCTTTCTGGAAGAAGAGCTCGGTCTGTCGAGACTTGAATGGTGTGAAGTCATCTGATAACTGGTCCAATTGCCATCCGCGTTCTACCCAGCCTAGGACTCGTGCTAGGGTGTGGTCGCGTTTGATTTCTCTCGCGATATCTCGGGTGGTCAGTGGCGGTGAGTTGAGTGCCTCGATTTGCAATATGGTTACCGTTGGTGCCGGATCGTCAAGAGTCTCTGGAAGCGGTGCTCGGCTCAATGCGTCGGCATGGGGAATGGCTTTTCCCAGGTGATATTGCAGCCAATAGTTATAAGCAGCTAAGAATTCTGACCATCGGGTCATCCTAGGGGATAATATGTAGGGAGTCGGCTTATCTCCGTCTATTATCCCTAACAAAGGTTTGTGGTCAGTCACAATAGTAAAAACCCTGCCATACACGTATTCGTGAAATCTTTTCATAGCTGAGACAATTGCGAGGGCTTCTTTATCAATTTGTCCATAGTTCCGCTCCGTTTTTGAAAGAGTCCTTGAAAAATATGCAACAGGGGCTTCGTTCCCATTAGGCAGTACGTGGCTCAAAATGGCCCCCACCCCGAAAGGCGATGCATCACAGGTTATAACTAACGGCAAAGTCTCGTTATACTGCATGAGTACAGAGTCAGAAGTGAGCAGTTCTTTAACATTTCGGAACGCCTGTTCTTCACGGTAGCCCCATAACCAATTTGCTTTTTTATCTAACAATCGGTGTAACGGTTCAGCGACAGTTGCTTTGTGTGGTAAAAATACATCATAAAAATTGATGAGGCCTAGGAACGCCTGGAGATCGGCCTTGTTTCGTGGCCTGGGAGCATTTTTGATCGCTTTTAATTTACTTTCGGTCGGGTGAATGCCCTGGCTATCAATCAGGTACCCTAAAAACTCAACACTGTCAGTACACAATTTACATTTGTTTTTTTTAACCTTAAGACCGGCCTCTTGGAATTTTTTTAGGACTAATTTTAACCGGTCCTGTAAGACTTTTTTTGTAGGGGCTGCAATTAATACATCGTCAAAATAGGGGACCACGCCCTTAATTCCTTGCAATAACCTTTCCATAAGGCTCTGAAAAATCCCCAGGGCTACAATCACTCCGAATTGCAGCCGGGTACATTTAAAGGCACCTCGGTGCGTCACAATAGTTTGGGCCTGTGCCGTTTTTTCATCTACTGGTAATTGCTGATATGCCTGAGCTAAATCCAATTTAGCGAAAACTTTCCCGCCCCCCCCCCCGGGAATGGAGGAGGTGCTGCACCACAGGAACTGGATACGCGTTCTGCTGCAGAGCGTGGTTCAAAGTGGCCCGGTAGTCCCCACAAATTCAGATTGACCCGTCTGGCTTAATGGGTGTTACAATAGGGGTTTCCCATGGGGAGTGATCGATGGGCTGCAACACCCCCTGAGCTATCAGTTTGTCGAGTTGTTCGTCGATTTTCGATTTTAAGGCAAACGGAACTCGACAGGGCTTTAGGCGAATGGGAGCTATTTTCGGATCTAGCCTGAATGAGATCGGGATCCCTTTGTACTCACCTAAACTGTCCGCAAAGACGTCCCTGAACTCAGAGATAAGGTCTTCCTCCCAGTCACAGCCACTGACTCAGTTTACGCCGGCCACTTCAATGCCGAGTGGCGCGAACCATTGGAGGCCCAGTAGGCTAGGCTTATCTCTATCGATGACCGTTAAAGGTAAGTACGCTATGTGCTTCTTGAAGGAGACTCGGACTCGGCAGGACCCGACGACGGGGATTCGATTCCCCTGGTAGTCCTTGAGGATGAGGCATTGGAAACAGAGATCTTGGTGTTGAATTGTGGGGATGAGTTGCTTGAGTGTCTTCCAAGACACCATCGACAGGGACGATCCCGAGTCGACCTCCATGTGGCAAGGCTGGTTCTCGATAGCTACCGTGACTCGGATTTTCTTAGTGTCCAAGGCTGAGGCATGACCGATAGTATGGTGAGCCTCTTCTCTCTGCAAAGCTCGATTTCTGTAGGAGTGGTTTACTGGCTCTCGCCTTACAGGATGGTTTCCTGTCGATTGGCGATAGTTAGCCCCTTTTGAGGCCTGGCTGGGTCCTGGCAAATTGCGGCAGACCCGTCCAATGTGGCCTCGTTTCCCGTACTCATGGCAGAGTGCGTCGCGGAATTTGCATTCGGATCTGGCATGGTTGGCTCCACAGCCAGCGCAAGGGCGTAAGGGCTTCGGGTGGTGGTCCCGGTTGGACCGCAGTCAATGGACCCCTTCTTCGTCGCTGTCTGATGACGAAGAGAGGTCCTCGTGGTGCGTTGTCGCGAGCTGTCCTTCTGAACTAGGTGAGATTTCGCTGGCCGGTGGTGGTACCGGAGTGTGGTTTCAGCGTAGTTGTGCAGCTGACTTCTTGGTTGCTTCTGCTGCCGTAGCTTCGGCGATGGCGTCGGCAAGGCTGATGTCGCCTTTTGCCATCAGCTTGCTTTGCACGCCTGGTGCATCTAATTCCAGGACTATGCAATCTCTTAATGCTTCTTCTAAATCGGCGAATTCGCAGAGGCCTCCCAAATTTCGGAGGTCTGCTATGAAATCGGCTACGCTTTCTCCCTTTTGCTGGCTCCTCTGGTAAAACTCATGCTGTCTCACAAGCATAGGCACAGTTGGGGCGTAGTGACCTCGCAGGAGAGGTTCGAGGTCGTTCCAATCCATCGCCTTTGCTTCTCGGGGTTTGGCTAGTGCTTTAGCCATCTTAAATACGGTTGGACCACAATGCGTTAGGAATACTGCCCGTTTCTTTCCTGGCGCGGCGTCCTTTAAGTTGTTCGTCTCCAAGAACATTTGAAAATGATCCATGTAAGACTCCCAGTCTTCCTGTGCTGGATCAAACGGAGCGGGTGGTACGATGCCGCCGGACATGGTTCCGTTGTTGGCGTCGTCTGTCACATACTCGGTATTCTTTGAAGTTTCGTTGGTTCAGATATCTCCAAATCCCATCCTCGTTGCCAGTGTTAAGTTTTGAGAATGGGCGAGAAAGAATGGAGACAAGCTTCTGAACGGTGAACTACAGCTCTTTATTTACATTGTGACTTCCTCGTTTTAACAGCAGTTAAAACCCGCCTTATATAGGCAAACCTTGTAACTTTTAACCAATACCGAGCTAGGAATGCTAGCTCTTATAACCAATAGGAACTCTCTGTTAAGGGCCAATCGGATTCCCCAGAATGAGCCAATCCGGTCCGGCCGCTTTACAGCCAATCAGAAGTGCAGGGCCAGAACCCTGCACTTACTCCAAGCTCACACTTTATTAATCTTATTGCATACATAACAGTTCTCATTGTCAGAAAATGTCTCCTTATTTCTAGGTTGAATCTCTCCTTGATCAGTTTCTGTTATATGTGAAAATTTGCTTGTTACACCTAAGAATGTATACAACCAAAGATATCCATTATCCCTTGTCTGACCTTCGGGTGCCTTGGAAAACAGCCTGACCCCTTCCTCCTCTCTGTGGTGGGCCCTCAAATACTGTAAGACTGCTATCATGTCTCCCCTGATCCTCCTCTTCACTAGACTCAGGGCCAACAGAGATGTTCGCACCATGGGGGGAGGGTTTTGCGCCCATCGTGGATAACTTGTTAATTTCCTGATAATGTTGTTCCTCGCACTTTAATATTCTGACAGTGTTGTTTCCTATCAAGTGCCACATCGATTTATTGATAGCACTTCAAAGACTTCAAAGGTTTGCTCTCTCCTCCTCTTAGCAGTTCACTGGCTCCATGGGGAGGCAGGAATCCTCTCCCTCCCAGGATAAAGGGAGGTGCCAGAGGTGGAATCTATATATTTGAGGGCAACCTTTCTTTCTGGATTTCACAGACCCCTCAGGATCAAAGTCCAAATCAGGAACATCCCAAATTGCACGGCTATATAGCAAGGACACACCAGCACATTACACAAACCATAACCCAGACTTCACAACAAGGCCCAGTCCTCCTATAAAACCAAATCTCTGGACCTCATTTTCCCTGTACCCCCAGAAACACATTTCTATGTTGTTGGGAATAAAATGAATCTCCTTTTTCATAAGCAACTGGACTTCTCTTTTTTTTTTTCCTTTGAAGATGTTTCGCTTTTCATCCAAGATGCTTCTTTAGCTCTGACTGGATTGAGGGGAATGAAAGGATTTATATTCCTCGCAGGCAGCTGGTCATTTGTGTTGTTTTGGAGAGGAATTGAGGCCACTTGGAAGTTTATCTGCGTCTACTCACTACTCACCTGAGTAGTTCAAATGTTTCTTGTAGTCTGCAATTGTTCGCTGGAAATCCACTCATACTCCTACACCATTCGAAAGGTGTTCATCCCAAAGTGCATGGCTAAAACCAAATGTACAGGCATAGAATAGAATAGAATAGAATAGAATAGAATAGAATAGAATAGAATAGAATAGAATAGAATAGAATAGAACAGAACAGAACAGAACAGAATAGATGATATGGAATGGGATAGAATAGAATAGAATAGAATAGAATAGAATAGAATAGAATAGAATAGAATAGAATAGAATAGAATAGAATTCTTTATTGGCCAAGTGTGATTGGACACACAAGGAATTTGTCTTGGTGCAAATGCTCTCAGTGTACATAAAAGAAAAGATACATTCATCAAGAATCATAAGGTCCAACACTTAATAGTTGTCATAGGGTACAATAAGCAATCAAATCATACTAGGAAACAGTCCATATAAATTGTAAGGATACAAGTGACAAAGTTGCAGTCACACAGTCACAAGGGGGAGGGGATGGGTGATAAAGAGTGATGAGAAGATTAACAGTAATAGTAGTGCAGACTATAGGTGCCACCTAGCTCAATAGTAGCAATTGTGAGAGAGATCTAGTTGTCCTAGTAGATCAATACTTAAGCATGATCCAGTAATGTGCTGCAGCTGCCAAAAACATTAAAGCAATTCAAGATTGCACCAACAGAGGGATAGTTTCAAGATCACATGAAGTGGATATTCTGCTTTATACTCCACTGGAGAGATCACACTTAGAACACTAAGTCCAATTTTGGTCATCACGATACAAAAAAGATGTTGAGACTCTGGAACGAGTGCACAGAAGATCAACAAAGATGATCAGAGATCTGGAGGATAAACCATATGATATTACTATTACTATTTATCCTCCCATCCTTTCTTTCACCCATCCCCTCCCGTTTATGACTATCCACTATAACTTCGTTGCTTGTATCCTTACAATTTATATTGACTGTTTCCTAGTATGATTTGATTACTTATTGTACCCTATGACTATCATTAAGTGTTGTACCTGATGATTCTTGAAAAATGTATCTTTTCTTTTATGTACACTGAGGGCATTTGCACCAAGACAAATTCCCTTGTGTGTCCAAGCCCACTTGGCCAATAAAGAATTCTATTCTATTCTATTCTATTCTATTCTATTCTATTCTATTCTATTCTATTCTATTCTATTCTACTCTACTCCATTCCATTCCATTCCATTCCACTCCATTACATATTCTATTCTATTCCATTCCATTCTATTCTTTTGTACCCTACAACTATCATTAAGTGTTGTACCTGATGACTCCTGACTCTTGACGAATGTATCTTTTCTTTTATGTACACTGAGAGTGTATGCACCAAGACAAATTCCCTTGTGTTTCCAAGCCCACTTGGCCAATAAAGAATTCTACTGGTGAAGGATTGAAGGACTAGCCTAAAGAAGTGAAAGACTAGCGGGTGACATGATAGCATGTTTCAATATTTGAGGGGCTGTCACAGAAAAGATGGGGGAGGAGATCTATTCTCCAATATACCTGAGGGCAGGACAAGAAGCAACAGGTGGAAGCTTATCAAAGAGAGACATAACTTAGAATTAAGGAGAAATTTCCTACCGTGAGAATAATTAATCCATGGAAGGGTTCCCTTCAGAAGATGTGCATGCTCCATCAATGGAGGTTTTCAAGAAGAGTTTGGATAGCCATTTGTCCAGAATGGTACAGGGTCCATTCTGTGAGCCAATTGGGCAACTTTGGGCCAATCACCAGGAGACTGTGAGTTCCAATCCTGCCTTAGGAGGAAAGCCAGCTGAGTTCTAGTCCTACCTTAGGAATGAAAAACAGCTGGATGATTTTAGGCAAGTCCCTCTCTTTTAGCCTAACCCACCACACAGGGTTGTTGTTGTTGGGAAAATAGGTGAAGGAAGAGGTTGGTTCATTGTATGCTCATTGTCTTGGATTTATAACGCAATAAAAGCGAGAGAAAGATCTGATGAAATACTTAGTTGGGAGGAAATGTGCATTCATACTTACAGGATTCTGTTACTGTACAATAAAGGAAAGTCGTTTCATCTGGGCGTACTTAGGATTTGGATTACATCACAAGGCTACGACAAGAGGTGGTGTAGTTTTTGTTTTGGCATTTTTGTTTTAATGCTATGTCATGGGTTAGTTATCGTTTATGATCATTTTCATCTCTGTTCTCTGCCCAGAGCCACTATTGTATAGCAGGCAACCTTATAAATCATTTAATGAATCAAATAAATAAATAGCCAAAACAAAATAATACTCAGAACACACTCATGGTAAGCCTTCCATACTTCCATGAGGAAAAATACATGGGCAGAACAACCCGGAGCTTAATTTACAAAAGATGACAGTTTTATAATCCCATGACAAATAGCTACTACTATTTTAATCCTCGACTTACAATTATTTGTTAGGGACCATTCGAAGTTGCAACGGCACTGAAAAAACTGACTTATGGCCGTTTTTCCCAATTACAACCACCACAGCATCCCCATGGCCACGTGATCAAAATTCAGACACTTGACAACTGTCTCATATTTATGACGGTTGTAATGTCCCAGGTCACATCATCCCTTTTTGCGACCTTCTGACAAGCACAGTCAACAGGGAAGCCCAGCTCACTTAACAACTGCAGTGATTCATTTAACATCGGTGGCAAGAAAGGTCCTAAAAATGGGGCAAAAACTCATTTAACAACTACCGTGCTTAGTAACAGAAATGTGGGGTTCAATTATTTATTGAATTGATGGCACAATGAAGGTGAACATTTGAAATTCAGGCTTCCTGAAGAAATGGCACATCATATTTATTCCCAAGCCCCAGAAATGCTGTTGTTCCCCACCTATTTTCTAAACACACACACATACACACACTGTCTCTCTCTCTCACACACACACACACACACATAAAATCTCTCTCTCTCTCTCTCTAACACACACACAAACTCTCTCTTACACACACACAAAAAACCTCTCTCTCACACACACACACACAAACTCTCTCTCACACACACAAACTCTCTCTCACACACACACAAACTCTCTCTCTCACACACACAAACTCTCTCTCACACACACACACAAACTCCCTTTTTCTCTCTCTCTCTCACACACACACACAAACTCTCTCTCTCACACACACAAACTCTCTCTCTCTCACACACACACACACATAAATTCTCTCTCACACACACACAGACACTCTCTCACACACACACACACAAACTCTCTCTCTCACACACAAACTCTCTCTCTCACACACACACAAACTCTCTATCTTACACACACACACAAACTCTCTCTCACACACACACAAAAACCTCTCTCTCTCTCACACACACACACACTCTCTCTCTCTCACACACACAACACAAATTCTCTCTCACACACACAAACTCTCTCTTACACACACAAACTCTCTCCCTCACACAAACTCTCTCTCTCTCACACACACACACAAACTATCTCTCACACACACACAACACAAACTCTCTCACACACATACACAAATTCTCTCTCTCACACACACACAAACTCTCTCTCTCACACACACAAACTCTCACACACACAAACAAATTCTCTCTCACATACACACACAAACTCTCACACACACAAAAATTCTCTCTCTCTCTCTCTCACACACACACATAAACATTCTCTCTCTCACACACACACACAAACTCTCTCTCACACACAAACTCTCTCTCTCACACACACACAAAACCTCTCTCTCTATCACACACACACAAACATAAAATATCTCTCTCTCTCTCACATACACACATACAAACTCTCTCTCTCACACACACACAAACTCTCTCTCTCACACACACACACAAACACACACATAAAATCTCTCTCACACACACACACACAAACTCTCTCACACACACACAAACTCTCTCTCTCTCTCTCTCACACACACACAAACTCTCTCACACACACCCAACACAAACTCTCTCTCTCTCACACACACACACACACACAAACTCTCTCTCCAGAGGTGGTATTCAGCAGGTTCTGATCAGTTCTGGAGAACTGGTAGAGGAAATTTTTTAGTAGTTCAGAGAACCAGCAAATCCGGCCTCTGACTGGAGATTTTACAGTCTCCTTCCCCTGCCACGCCCACCAAGCTACTCTCACAGAACCGTAAAAAAAAATTGAAACCCACCATTGTCTCTCTCCACTCCACTCTCTCTCACACACACAAACTGTCTCTCTCTCACACACACATGCACACACACACACACACACACACAAACTCTCTCCCGCACCTCCCCCATACTTAATAAATCTGGAGTTCCCAGGGTCAGGTGGGGTTAATCCTATAAATAATTCTGATTTTAAAAATGGATGCCCCTCCCCCCCCAACCCACTCCCTGTAAAAATACTCCATCATGGGCTTGTCAACTTGCAGAAGAGATGGATTTAATCTCTCTTTGCTTTTCTCTCTCGACCCACAACATTTGCATTCTGTAGTAGCTGGGTGATTACCTGTGGCTGAAAGAACAGATTTTACAACTGTGATTTTTACCTTGAGATGACCTTTCAGAATAACTTTGCCTGGTCTCTTCTACATCATCGCTCCCAAAGGATTCCCCATGTATATATATATATATATATACATACATGGGAAATATATGGTGTGGATATTTTTTTCTTTGTGAAAACCCCAGCCACAGAATCATCAGAGAAGCCATAGAGATTGAAAAAAGACCAGAAAGCATGAACAGAAGAGATGATTCCACCAGGCTGTCAATCATTTGGAAGCCTGCACTCACAAACAGAAAAATCTCCACACCACAAGCCAGGCAAACACCTGGGCATAAACGGATCCCCCCTGATACCTCCAGCTCAAACACACCCCAACCAGGCACCCAGATGAAACCCAGCTTCCTAACTAACGATAGCCGTCCATTTACCCGGAGCCAAGCTGCACTAAAGACCACCAATATATATATATGTATAATCATATGACCATGGGGATGCTGCAACAACCATAAGTGTGAAAAATGGTCATGTCCTTTTTTTTTTTCAGTGCTATTGTAACTTCAAACGATCACATGTCGTAAAGTTGCCAAGGTTGAGAAATTCAGGTAGTCCTCGACTTACAACAGCTTGCTTAGTGACCGTTCAAAGTTACAATGGCACTGAAAAAGTGACATGACCATTTTTCAAAGTTACGACCTCTATAGGTTCATTCAGTGGGTTAAGGGTTTTGCAAGAAATGCCACCAAAGACGTAATTCTCTCTCTTACAAAATGAATCAATTTTTTAAAAGTTGAATTTAAAACAACTGCCAATTTTTGAGAGCCATATCAAAGCATTATATTACAACTGGCATATATACCATATCTAATGTTATTTTGTTTTGATACAACTTATATAGCTCAATTGTGTGCCGTCCAAAGTCTACAGATTGGAGTGGGCTGAGTTTCTACTTCCCTTTTAGGAGAAATATTCTGCCTTTTTAATATATCCTAAAATATTTCATTTTCCTAGGAGAGGGGTGTGTTTTAGCTTCCAACAGCCTAAAGCAGTGATTCTCAACCCTGGCAACTTTAAGAAGGGTGGACTTTAACTCCCAGAATTCCAAAGCTTTGCAAGGCTTTGCTGGCTGGGGAATTCTGGGAGTTGAAATCCACTCATCTCAAAGTTGCCAAGCTTAAAGGAACACTGATAAAGCATAATGGAAATATGTAATGTTGGAAATTAAAACCCACTTCTCTCCTAGGAAAATGAAATATTTTAGGCTATACTGAAAAGGCAGAATATTTCCCCTAAAAAGAGAAGTAGAAAGTCAGAAGCAGAAACTCAGCTCAGAAGCAGAAGCTCACCCCCCCCACCTCTGTTAATGAGTGGGCCATTGAGGCCTGGGCCAGAGTATTCTACATAACAAAGCCCTCTATCCATCTCAGCACTGGACTGGGAAGATTGCATCATCCAGCACTCAGGTGAAGCCATGTGGTCCAGCTAAGACCCCTGCCCCTGGGAATCTGACAGCCAATGGGATACATTTCTTACACAGGAACGGAAACACTACGGTGGGGCCTAACCGAGGGTATATACTAAGGACCTCTCAGCATCTCAGCCCTCCCTTCTTTTCCTTCACCCAACATCTCGAAGCATGTGATCATCCCTTTCACTTTGGAGCTCAAGCCATGTGGTCCTGTCCACCATTAAACCTTCCAAACAGCCTCCATGTTTCCAGTGTCTTTTTCCCCACTTGGAAGTGAACCCAGAAGGATAATTCTTCCAACAATAGATAGGGATGCAAACCAAAGTGAACCAAAGTGTCACACTCCAAATCAACCAAACACTCAATATTAACCATTGTTGTTTCTTTTGTTAGAAGTTAAAAGGCCTCTGACCAACCCAACTGCCAACCAGCCTTGAATAAACCTACAATCCTAAATTTAGAATAACATCTCACATCAAAGAACAGGAATCCCCCAAGGATAAAGGGAGACACCAGAGGTGTAATCTATGTATCTGATCTTCCTTTCTGGATTTCACACACACCTCAGGATCAAAGCCCAAATTAGGAGTGTCCCACACTGCACAGCTGTACAGGAAGGGCACCTGTTAAAACCAGCACACCCCCCAAAACAAAATATCTTTGTTTTGGGGAATAAAATGCATCTCCTTTTCCACAGTGTGTCTGGATTTCATTTTTAATTTGTTCTTGAGCCATCGTGGTTCACAGAGCCCTAATTTATTCTTTGAATACTTTATCATAATACAGCTTGTACAAATATTATGGTAACTAATTCAGGAAGAAGGTCGAGACTTCGTCTCCTTATAGCTTAGGTACGATAACATACAACACAAACTCTGGGCTCCTGTAAGCCAGGTTGCCAACAGAGAAAATCTTATTTGGAGTAGTCCATCTGGTTCGGGTTGCAAGCCGGGAAAAAGGCACTGGAGACAAAATGGAGGATGGAGGCTGATTGGAAAAAGGGTCCATTTATTGATGAAGCAGAACTACCAAGCACATGTGATTCTGGGCAGCTGAACACATGGAGTTGAGAAGTAGGGTTATTTATAAGGGCCTTGCCCCTGAGCTTTCTCTTCCTGTGCAAGAACATGTATTCTATTGGCTGTTGTCAGACTCCCATATACAAATCCTAAGAGTTTGTCTGAGCTAAGTTTGGTTGAAATTTGCTGGGGTTGGTGCAACTGAGATGATGCAATGACGAAGCTTTGGACAATTCCAATGTGGCTGAGGGCTAATCCTACCTTTGTTGGATCATGGGCGAGGATATTTGCTTATGAACAGAGCTATAGCTATCTCTTTATTTCTTAAGTTGTGATATCTGCTGAGGGCTATTAAGAAATGTGGGGGCTGCTTTCCAAGACCATGTTTCTCCATTTCTCAATGTTCTTTTTAATATTTCTCAAAATATTTCATTCTTCTAGGAGAGGGGTGGGTGCCAACTTTCTACAGAGTAAAAAATGATGGTTTCGCTAATGATCCCCGAATGTCCTCCCCAATCAATAAAACAGAGCAGTAAATCAGCTGTATTAGGTCCTGGGTAACACGATTACCCTGAATTTTAATCCTTCACATTGCCAAAGATGAATGTCATGGTTTGACTCAACCAAGGTCCAGGACTTATTGAAAGTAAGAAGAGTGCGATATTTCATGCCACTTTAAGCTGCTTATAACTCTTGGCCTAATGTATGTGCCAAGACAAATGCAGGCTGATCAAAATATCATTAGCCTAAAACTCGTTTCATCATCCAGCCTTAAACACTGTGGATTTATTTGAGAGAACTGAACAGTTGAAGAACACTCTGATATCTAATATAGCTTTCCGACTTACATGGGGAGGGACCTACAAAGTAATGCTACAAGTGGTCAAGTGGTGAGATTCAAAAAATGTTACTACTGGTTCTGTGGCCATGGCTTGGTGAGCATAGCAGGGGAAGGATATACTGTAAAATCCCCATTCCCTCCCTATCCTACTAACCTGCTTTCCAGTTCCGTTCTCCTGGGCAGGGCAACCAAAGAAGACCCAGCCGATCAGCTGGGACTCAATGGGAGGCAGAGAATAGATGTGGGCAGGGGCAGGGTACCCTCCATGGCTTACTGCAGCATTCTGTCTGCCAAAACTGGGCCAAAAACAGGATGAAAATGGGGCGAAAAACAAGCCAACAATGGGGCCAACACAACCTGAAAATGAGTCCTTGTTTTTGTCTGGCAGAGTTGTGCAGTAGGTCATGGAGGGTGAAAACGAGGTGCAGGGGGGGTCCACAAGTGCCCCCCCATGCCCCGTTTGGCTGGCAGAGTGCTGCAGGAGGCATCTACTAACTAGAGCATACAAAATATTTACTAGACCAAAACTCGAATACAGCTCATCAGTCTGGAACCCACATTACGTATCTGATATTAACACAGCTGAGAAAGTCCAGAAACATTTCACAAGAAGAGTTCTCCACTCCTCTACTCGTTGCAGAATACCTTATGCCACCAGACCTAGAAAACCTAGAACTACGCCGCCTTCGGTCTGATCTAAGTATAGTACATAAAATCATACATTGCAATGTCCTACCTGTCAATGAATACTTCAGCTTCAATCATAACAACACAAGAGCAAACAATAGATACAAACTCAAGGTTAATTGCACCAAACTTGACTGCAGGAAATACGACTTCAGCAACAGAGTGGTCAATGTCTGGAATACTCTACCTGACTCTGTGGTTTCTTCCCCAAACCCCCAAAACTTTAATCTTAGACTGTCTACTATTGACCTCACCCCTTTCCTAAGAGGCCTGTAGGGAGCGTGCATAAGCACACCAATGTGCCTACTGTCCCTGTCCTATTGTTTCTTTTATATTTTTTTATATGTATCCATTTCATGTATCCATAATTATGTTTATGGCATTCAGCTTTGTACGGGTATTTTCCCACGTCATTGTAGTTGTGCTTTTAAAGTTGTAGCAATGTTTTGGCAGAAGCTGAGATTCTGCTAAAATGTTGCTACAACTTTAAAAGCAAAACTACAATGACGTGGGAAAATATCCGAACAAAGCTGAATGCCATACATGTAAGTACCCGTGAAAACTTAAGAAAACAACTATGTTTATATTTATACCTGTTATCTTATAATCGTTTGACAAAATAAATAAATAATAAATCTGTTCCCCCCTTCCTTCCGCCCCCTCTGTTCCCCCCCCCCCCCGCCGGGGTAGGCAGGGGAGAACTACAATGCTGATCTGGCCCTCAGTTTGACATCCCTGTCCTAGAACCACTGCTGGTGAAAGGGGATAAAGTGAATTTCAGAAGCAACCTTTTTCTCTCTCTCTTTTTTTGAAGAGACTTCGGGGTCTTGTTTTGCAAAAAGCTACATGAATTTTGAAACACTTCAGGGGTGGCAGATGGAAAGGTGGTATTCGCAACGCATAAAAGTGTCATTCTCCAAAGAGCCGGTCAGTTCGTTCTTTATCAGATTTAAGCAAAACCGCATTCCCTTGGTGTGTCATTTGCAGAAGTGACTTTTCGGCTGACCACAAAATTTGTGATGAACTGTGAGGTTTGCTTGATAAAAGAGTCAGCCAGGCTTGTGGGAATCTGTATCCAGTCAAGGATGAAACATGGACCTGTATTATATTTACCCAGGACTTCACTGAGTAAATTCTATTTACTTCTTCTTAGAGAGCTTGGTAGCAAGCAGAGCACTGGGAAGAATTCAATAAAGATTTTCAAGAAGTCAGACCCAGTCAGTTTTTCCCTCCAGAGCTTATGATGATTTATTTTCCTTTACATCTTTCCTGCCAGCCCTGCTTTGAGTAATATTCTGACACATGCCCTTCGTTAAGATTTCTGATGGCAAAAGGACTCAAAAATTGTGTTCATTTGAGCATCCCATCTTTCTTGCATTCGCTTTGTAGCCTATATCACTGTCAGTTTTTTTTTTTTTCATTTTTCTTCTTGTGATTGTGATGACCCGGGGCATGGCACAAAGGCAACACAGTCACATAAGTAAGAAAATTCCCTTTAATGCCTTGCCCCCAATGTTTAGTTACCTTCGGCTGGAGAAAAATCTCTCCCAAGAACAGTCTTTAAATGAAGGAAATTCAGTCTGAAAACAAAGTACATATAAACTGTGAATAAAAATCCACACAAACCATGCTGCAGCAATTAACTGGACAGGGCAGGATAAGGAGTTGCAGACTTCAAAGGCCAACAGCACACATTGTTGGGAAGTGCCAGGAACCCAGATAAGCTCAACCATAAAAGATTTGCTTCCCACAAATTGCTGTGCACAAGCTCCCTTTTTAAACACTGTGTTCCCAGATGCAGCTAATGAAGGGAATCAGGGCCCTTTCCTCCCCCGTAAGCCACACAACTCATGTTGCTCCCTTCTCCGTTCCTCCCTGTGTCCCCTAGGATGAAGAAGGGGTGGGCCTGGGTCTTCTTCTGAATTCCCTCTCTCTTGCTCTACCCCCTGCTCTGCCAGCCAGATTGTGCCCTTCCCCAGTTTCTTTCACTGCCAACGGAGCCACACTCCCACTGCCTGTCAGCTGCTCGGCCTCCCCCTCCGAATCAGATTCCAACAAGGGCATGACAGTGATATTCTAGATAGTGTTAAAAAAAAAAAAAAAGGTTGTATGGAGGAAAAATAAAACAAGATAGTCCTTGAAGTATGATCACAATTGTGCACCAAATTTCTGTGGCTAAAATGAGATAGTTGAAAAGTGAGTTTTGCCTCCATTTTACAATCTTTCTTGCTACAGTTGTTAAATGAATCTCTGCAATTGTTAAGTTAGGAGCATAGTGGTTAAATGAATCTAACTTCCCCATTGACTTTGCATGCTGGAAAGTCGTAAAAGGGGATTGCATGACCCCGGAATGTCATAATAATAATAATTTTTTGCAAAAAAAATTTTTATTTTTACTTCTTTAAATACATCTTTAGGTGAACAGTGTGGTTCCAGGCTTTTTACATTTTAAATCAAACATGACCATTATCACAGATATAGCTTTCTTGTCTAATTTCACATCATTACCTATTACCAATTTTCCTTTTTATATTCTCATACATTACTTTATATCAATCTCTTTATTCTTAATCATTCTCTATATTCATTGATAATATATACTTATATTCGTCATATTTGCAAATTTTATCGAATCATGTCATTCCACTAGTTTTTCACAAATTCACCTTAATTTATATTATCCAATATTTTACTCCCTATTTTAATATTACTTTTGCCACTGTTGTATATATCTATATATATTTCATGCACACCCTTCCCTCTAATTTCATCACATTTACACAAATTATTTTTTCCATCTTATTTTCATTTAGCCCATTATATAAACTAATAACAACATAATCATTTTTTTAATGCTATGTTCATATACCTCATCACCGGGATGTCATAAATATGAGTCAGTTGCCAAGCATCTGAATTTTGATCACATGACTATGGTGGGAAGGGTGCATTGCTGCAACGGTCGTAAGTGTGAAAAAATGGCCGTAAGTTACTTTTTCAGTGCCATTGTAACTTTGAATGGTCACTAAATGAACAGTTGTAAGTCAAGGACTATCTGTACTATAGTTTCCAGTGTATTTTAAATTACAGGTAGTCCTTGACTTACAACCTTTTGCCTAGCAACCATTTGATGTTACAACAGCACTGAAAAAAGTGACTCAGGATTCATCCTCGGATTTGCAACCATTACAGCATCCTCAGGGTCATGTGATCAAAATTCGGGCACATAACATCCAACATGTATTTACGATGGTTGCAGCATCCTGGAATCACATGATCCCCATTTGTGACCTTCCCAGCTGGCTTCTGTCAAGCAAAGTCAATGGGGGAAGCTGGATTTGCTTAACGAGGGCACGATTCACTTAACAATGGTAGTGATTCACTTAATGACCATAGTGTGGGAAGAAATATCCATCTGGTTCGGTTTCAGGCTAGGAGAAAGACACTGGAAACATGGAGGCTGATTGAAACGATGGTTTAATGATGAAGCAGAGCCACATGGATTTTGATCAGCTGATAAAATGGAATTGAGAGTGAGGGGAATTGAGAGTGAGCTTCCTCTTCCTGTGCAAGAGCATGTATTCTATTAGCTGTTGTCCAGAGATGGTATTCAGCTGGTTCGGACCAGTTACGGCATAACGGTAAGTGAAAATTTTGAGTAGTTCAGAAGCCAAATGCCACCTCTGGCTGGCCCCACCTGCCTGCCCCTGCCCTTTCCTGTCCTATATTCCCTTGTTTTTTTAGCTCAGCTGATTCGCGTGGCAGAGCAGATCATCGCGCCTCAGCTGAGCTAAAAAACAGCTCACCTCACGAGCACAGACACAGAGGACAGTTTTTGAGTGAAGCACGCTCTCATAGAACCAGTAGGAAAAAATGTGGAATCCCACCACTGCTGTTGTCAGACTCTCATGGGGCCATGTAGGGGTTATGTAGAGTTCATAGCTGGCTCTACAGGCAAAGTACAATCCTAGGTGTTTGTGTGAGCTAAGTTTGGTTAAAGTTTGGACTGTTCTGAGGGTGATACAATAATTCCTATTGTGGCTTAATGGCTTTCATCCTGTTTTGGCTCTTGGGTGAGGGCTATTTGCTTATGAATAGAGCTATCTAGTTCTCAATAAGCTCTTTATTTCTTCAGTGATGACATCTGCTGATAGCTATTAAGAAAGGTGGGGACTGCTTTCTATCTCCAAGAGCATGTTTCTCCATTTCTTCCTTTAGGGAAATATAATATTCTGCCTTTTTAATATTTCCTAAAATATTTCATTCTTTTAGGAGAGGGGTGGGTGTTAATTTTCTACAATAGTAAAAAAAAAAAAAGGTCATAAAATCAGGTGTCTCACTTTACCACCGTCTTGCTTAGCAACAATAATTCTGGTCTCCCCTTTGGTCGTAAGTTGAGGACTATCTGTACTGTATATTTTTCTTTCCATCTCATCAATTCAGAATGGCATCCTTAGAATTACTTCTTTATCTTCACAATATGCTAAAAGGAAACCTTTGAATTTTGCATCTGATAAAATTAACGCAGGCAAACTGAGCTACAGCCTTTTTAAAAGAAAAATAGCTTGGATGAAATTCAATTAAACGTAGGTAGGAATCTTGGCTTACGGCTTCTGTGCTGGAAAAGAAATAGGAGGTTGTGCAAATCTAAGCCTTCAGGATCCACTGGGATTTAAAGTGTGCTCTTTTCTTCCCAAAACTTAGGATATTTTATCATAGGCCCATATTATTGGGGCCTATGATAGCCAGTTTAGAGTGGAGTCGGGACAAAGCAAAGCATTTCAGTTTCTTTCATGTCTCATCATTTATTGAAACCTTTTAATTATGACAATCAGATCGTAAAGGTAGAAGAAAAAAGTATTACCAGGAGTGTGAAGCATTACATTAGAAACATCTCGACTGAAAAATTCATTTTCACCTTGTGAATAATGACTGAATATCCTGCAATTGGACAATTGGTCTCAGATCTTTGGGGCATAATTTCTTGCAAATTAATAAATGAGCGAGGGACCGGCTCTCCACCATGTTCCATCATGACTTTGTTGCACCAAATAGATCGCCCCAATGGTTCCTTGTTAATCACTGCCTAAAATTGTAATTTCTTTTTTTCCCCTCTCCCTTTGTAATTCCCTTCTGGCACACAGAAACACAAGGAAAACCTTTTCTGTTAATTGGAAACTCCAGTTTCCGATGGCACAAAATTTTGCCTTTACATGAAAGTTCAGGTCCCCGGTGTTATTAGAATGGCCCCCAACGCTGCTGGAATCCAATTATTATCCTCCTTGGCCAGTGTGACTGAAGGAAAAGGTTAGAAGACAATGTTGACAAAGCACTATGCAATTTAAAACCATCTCTATCAGACGGAATATGTGCCTACTTCTTAAAAAAGCTACCCACTGCCATAACCGAACCTCTAAGCATAATCTTTGAAAAATCTTTCAGGACCAGCTCCTTGCCAAAATTATGGTCACAAGCCACGGTCATCCCCATCTTCAAAAAGGGAGACCCCAGCCTAGTTGAAAATTACACACCAATCTCCTTATGCTGCGTCACCTGTAAAGTCATGGAATCAGTTATTAACCAATCCATCATCCTCCACTTAGAAACAAACAACTTACTCTCTAATAAACAATTTGGTTTCAGAAAAAAACTATCCTGCAATCTGCAACTCTTACACCGCGAAAACATACGGACTATACAACTCAATCAGGGCAAAGCTATAGAGGCAATCTACATAGACTTCTGTAAAGCCTTTGATTCAGTGGTACACAACAAACTACTCTTAAACTAAAATCTTATTGTATCTCTGGACACCTGCATAACTGGATAGAAGCATTCCTGTCAAATAGACAACAAATGATCAAAATTGGGAGCGTCCTTTCAAATTCTGTACCTGTCAACAGTGGTGTCCCCCAAGGCAATGTTTCAGGACCAACTCTACATAAATGACCTCTGTGATCATGTTAAGAGCAACTGCATCCTTTTCGCTGATGATGTAAAGCTATTCAACACCACAGACAATACTGCTACCCTTCAAAAAGACCTTGACTATGTATCAGAATGGTCAAACAAATGGCAACTTCAAATCTCAACAAACAAATGCTCTGTCTAACATATTGGCAAAAAAAAATCAGAAAATAAAATACAGGCTGAATAGTCAAGACCTTGTTGATGATCCAAACTCTGTCAAGGAGCTTGGAGAACTCATCTCTAATTATTTAAGTGCTAGAGCCCACTGTAACTGCATAGCCAAAAAGGAATTAAGAGTTGTTAACCTAATCTTACATAGCTTTTTCTCTGGTAATATTACACTACTACATAGAGCATACAAAACATTTGCTAGACCAATACTCGAATGCAGTTCATCAGTCTGGAACCCACATTATGTATCTGATATTAGCACAGTTGAGAAAGTCCAGAAATATTTCACAAGAAGAGTTCTCCACTCCTCTACTTGTTGCAGAAGACCTTATCCTACCAGACTTGAAATTCTAGACCTAGAAAACCTAGAACAATGCCACCTTTGGTCCAATCTAAGTATAGTATATAAAATCATACATTGCAATGTCCTACCTGTCAATGAATACTTCAGCTTCAACCATAACAATACAAGAGCAAACAATAGATACAAACTCAAGGTTCACACCAAACTTGACTGCAGGAAATACGACTTCAGCAAAAGAGTGATCAATGTCTGGAATACTCTACCTGACTGTGGTTTCTTCCCCAAACCTCAAAAACTTTAACCTTAGACTGTCTCCTATTGACCTCACCCCTTTCCTAAGAGGTCTGTAGGGGGTGTGCGTAAGCACACCAACATGCCTACTGTCCCTGTCCTATTGTTTCTTTTATTTTTCTTATTTGTATCCAAGTATTCATAACTATGTATATACTTATACCTATTATCTTGTCAGCAATTGACAAACCAAATAAAATAAAAAATAAATAAATAAGGGGCACTGCAGTACCATACAATGGACTTGGACAACCTTGAGCTATGCCGCCTATGGTTGGACTTAAGCATAGTACACAAAATTATCTGTTACAACGTCCTACCAGTCAATGACTACTTCAGCTTCAACCGCAACAATACAAGAGCACACAACAATTCAAATGGCTGCCACAAGCCTGCGCAATAGCTGATCAAGCTGACATGCCCCCCACTAAATGATGGCAGAAACGCTGGCGTCATAATGCCTCCGCTCTGAAGCCGAAGCTACAACTTCGGACCCGCTGACGAGCTCCGTGAAGCTGATGAGCTCCGTGAAGCTTCCAGACGTAATGTCAGGCTCTGGGATCTGGGTAAGCTGTTGAGCATGACATGCCACTCCCTCTACCATGGTTCCTCCTGGAAAGTAAGCAATAGAATTAACAAGGTTCTTACGATAGGTTTCGCCGCTCTCACCCTCCTTACTAGGATGTTGCCAATGGAATAATTTTTGCAATTTTGGAGCTGACACACCTGCGGATGTCATCCAGGAAGCATCTGCCAATGGATAGCCTTTCTACTTCACCAGGTATTGTAGGGCCCCTACAAAGTTGTCTTCCACTTCGTAGTGATCATCTCTAATAGGTCCCGGCTGTCTTAGTCGAGGTTTGAGCTGTGTCATGTCAGCTGGCTTGAGCAAGCTCCTATGAAAAATGGGAGGAATCCCTTTGAATCATGATGGTAATTGTAAACAAACTGTAACCGGGTTGATTACCTGAAGTATACAAAAGGGACCAATATACAGTATTTTGGCAATATATTTCTAATTTCAACTCCCAGAATTCATCAGCTAGTCATGCTGGCTGGGTAATTCTGGGAGCTGAAGTCCACAAATCTTAAAGTGGCCAAGGTTGGAGACGCCTGGATTAGAAGACCTCCGTTCAGCCCTAAGATACTAGGGGCAGGGGCAGGGGTGGACTGCTGGGGGTTTGTGGGGGTTTGGGAGAGCCCCCAGCTAAGATTCTGTGCAGTGTAGAGAACCCCCAAATCCCACTCCTGGCTGGCCCCGTCCGCACCTCCTCTCCCTTCCCAGAAGTCCTTATGCAGTCCGTTTGGGATGTAGGTAAGTGCAGGGCGCTCGTGGAGGTTTGAGAACCTCCTAGAAGTTCAGGAAGGCTGGAAATAGGCCCATTTCCAGCTTCCAGAGAACCTTTGGAGCCTGGGGAGGCCATTTTCACCCTCCCGGAGGCTCAAGAAAAGCCTCCAGAGTCCAGAGAATGCAAAAACGTCCCCCCCCCACACACACACCATGGTGCAGGAGGCTGACTAGGCCACACCCACCATAGCCACACCCACCCAGAAACCAGGTAGAGAACCCGTTGCTAAAATTTTTGAAGCCTATTCCTGGTCAGGGGTGTCAAACTCAAGGCCCGTGGGCTGGATCCAGCCTGCAGGGTGTTTAGGTCTGGCCCGCAGGGCTGGCTTGGAAATATCAAAGGACTGGCTCACAGTGGCCCTGCTGGCCAAAATGGGGTGTGTGAGGGCTTCTGCGGCCCACTTTTGACTGGCAGAGTGCTACAGGAGGCTGTAGAGGCCAAAAACAGGCCATGGGGGGGATGCATATGGCCCCAGTGCCCCGTTTTGGCTGGCAGGTTGCTGCAGGAAGCATCTGTCTCATCTCCCCCCAATCCACCCCCCCCCCGGCCTGTGGAGGACAACTACATTGTTGATCCAGCCCTCAAAGAAATCCAGTTTGACACCCCAGTTCTAGATGAAGAACCATAATGAAACCTACTTAGAAGAATCCCAATGTGTCTTTCTTGGTTTTTGGAGCCAACGCAAGAAGAGTTGCTGCCAAATTAGCTGCCATCCACATTTCTCCATTGACTTGGCTAGTTCCCCATTTGGGCAAAGCCACCTATGAGTACAACTGCCTCCAGCCAGCAAGAGTTTCTCCCGTGGGCTACTGCAATTGTGCATCTGCCTAGCCCAGCGAGCAATGTATGTGTAAGTTGATATTCTCCCAGCATTGGCTTAGCATTCCATTCCATTTAGTTTGGGTTTCTTGCATTGGTCTTCTGGGTAGGCCAGATGTTTGCCAACCCCTAACATGTGAGACTTTTTTATTATTATTATTATTATTATTATTCTGGTTGTTCTGTCCCCTCATTAGCATTCTTGAGATCCCCGCGCTTTGATTGGCCAAAGCGCGGGGCACTCTGATTGGCTAGGCGAGCCGCGCCGATTGGCTCGCTAGGAATCTCCCGCGATTGGTCTATTCGAATCGCGGGAGATTCAAAGCGGTGCCATTGGCCGCAGCTAAAGGAATAAAAGCCGCGAAGTTTTCCTATAGAGCCAGTTCGGTTCCCACATCAATAAAAGAGCTTGAAACAAAGTCACCGACTCCTGGCATCATTTCCGAAGACACGACACTGGTAGTTTGCAGATGGCTGACTGGATCATCGCCATCTTTGTTTCATCCCCAAAAGGCAACAAAGAAGAAAATGCCTGGTAGAAGAGAATAATCTGTAGCTCAGGGTTGAATTGTGGTGCTCTCTGAGCTTGGTGGTTTTGTTGCAGATCTTTTATTGCCAAACTTGGTAACATCATCAGTGCTAGAAGGGAGTGAAAGAGGAGGAGGAGGAGGAGGAGAACTGTGGGGTCCTTGGTGCTCATTGAGCTTGGTTCTTTTCTTGCAGACATTTCATTACCCAAATAGGTAATATCATCAGAGCTCAGGTGTACGTGGTTTGCTCCAAACAGATGATGTTATCTAGTCAGGTAATAAAAAGTCTGCAATAAATCAAGCTCAGAGATCATCAAGGACTCCACAAGAAAACAACCCTTTGGGGTTATATTTCTCATTCAGTTCGTACTTTTCAAAGAGAATCTATTCCACACGATGTCATCAAATCCTAGAAACAGTGGTTAAACTGTGGTTAAGTTAACAGTAGTTAAGTCAAGTCAGAAAGTGATTCATATGACAGCATCATAGGTGGACTCAACCCCAATAATTTGCAAGCCCTGTTGTACAGGTAGTCCTTGAGTTACAACAACCATGTCCAAAATTTCAACTGCTAAGCAAGACAGCTGTTAAGTGAATTTTGGCCCATTTAACAACCACTCTTGCCACAATTTTTAAGTGAATAACTACAGTCATCAAGTTAGGAATACAGTTGTTAAGTATCTGGCTTCCCCGCTGACTTTGATTGTCAGAAGGTCACAAAATGTGATCATGTGACCCTGGGACCCTGTAACCATCATAAATACAAGCCAGTTTCCAAGCCTCCAAATTTTGATCATGTGACCACCATGGGGATGCTGCAACAGTTGTGAAAAATGATCATAAATCACTTTTCCAATGCCATCGTAGCTTCGAATGGTCACTGAAGAAATGATTGTAACTCAAGGACTATATGTCTAAAAACCAGCCAAACTGGTACGTTCAAATAACTATGGCTAAACAGATGATAGGTTAATATGCATGAACCAACCATTGTTTTCCAGTTGTTGTCTTGTTCCCTTTTTTTGGCCCCAGAGTAGATTTGCGATAAATAATGCGTGAGCCACAAAATACCCTTGCAATCTTCCAACACTTGTAAATTTTTCAGTATATTTGGACTACCATTCCCCTAGCTACTCACTGGGCTGAGCGATCCATCTCCCATAATGGCCAACCAAGTAATTATGGTAAGCACTCAAGCGAGACATTATGTATCTATATCTGAGACATGTGTATCATGATATAATTGTCATCTTGACTAGGAGTCATGGGCAGTTTCAAGTTGCTTGGCTAATTCCCATTTATTGCGGCGAATTTCACTACACCACTGTTCGCAATGGAAGATGTTAATCTGGGCAGAAGAAGAACAAGAACTAGACACTGGGCTCACAATGATCCAATATCTGGAATTAAAATCCAAGTCACACTTAACTCTATTTTCAAGGGGAATATCAAGCAGTCCTGAACTTTATTGATGGAGAACCAGAGGGCAGAGTTGGTATTCAGCAGGTTTCTGACCAGTTCTGCAGAACCGGTAGCAGAAACTTTGAGTAGATTATATTGCAATGTCCTACCTGTCAATGAATACTTCAGCTTCAACCATAACAACACAAGAGCACACAATAGATACAAACTCAAGGTTAACCGCACCAAACTTGATTGCAGGAAATACGACTTCAGCAACAGAGTGGTCATTTGTCTGGAATACTCTACCTGACTCTGGTTTCTTCCCCAAACCCCCCAAAATGTTAACCTTAGACTGTCTACTGTTGACGTCACTCCTTTCCTAAGAGGTCTGTAGAGGACGTGCATAAGCGCACCAACGTGCCTACCGTCCCTGTCTTATTGTTTCTTTTATTTTTCTTATATGTACCCATTTCATGTATTCATAACTATGTATATACTTATACTTATTATCTTGTAAGCAATTGACAAATCAAATAAATAAATAAATAAAATAAATAGTTCAGAGAACTGGAAAATACCACCTCAGACTGGAGATTTTACAGTATCCTTCCCCTGCCAGGCCCACCAAGCCACGTCCAGAGAACCGGTAAAGTAAAAAAAAAAAAAATTGAATCCCACCACTGCCAGAGGGACTGTGGAATGAAACCAAAGACGCGAGAAAAATGCACAGGTACAGGATAGGTGGTACCTGACTCAATAGTAGTAACTGTGAGAGGGGTCTTGGAGTCCTAATGGACTATCATTTAAATATGAGCCAGCATTGTGCTGCAGCTGCCAAACAGGCCAACACAGCCCTAGGCTGCATTAGCAGAGGGATAGAATCAACATCACGAGAAGTGTTAATACCACTTTATAAAGACCGTACTTGGAATAAGGCATTCGGTTTTGGCTGCCATTATGTTAAAAAAAAAAAAAAAAAAGGTGTTGAGACTCTAGAAAGAGTGCAGCTTCTCATCCAAGAAGCTTCTTCAACTCTGACTGGATGGTGGGGAATGGAAGGATTTTTATTCCTTGCAGACAGCTGGTCATTTGCATCCTTTTAGAGGGTAGTTGAGGCCTCTTGGAGGTTTATCTGTGTCCTCTGAAGAAGCTTCTGGGATGAGAAGTGAAACACCTTCAAAGAAAAACCAAAAAGTCCGGTTGCCTCTTGAAAAAAAAAAAAAAAACACTTTTGGAACAACTATGACTTGGATCTCCATAGACATAGGGACAGAGGTGGGTTTCTACTGGTTCTGTCTACCTCTGTAGAACCGGTAGCTCTGAAGAGCAGCAGACATAGAACTGGTTCTATGTCTGCTGATGTTTTTGCCCACCTGGGCTCTTACCTGACCTTTATTTCCTGATTTTTTTCAACTTCAGCTGCTGAACGAGGCACAGCTGCAGTTGGAAAAGCAAGAAAAGAGGGCTGTTTGAAAGGCTGCTTCTCAGCACTTGCAGCGTGCTAATGACATGCTAATGACACAGGGCTCACAGTGGCAGGGAAACTCGTAAATCCCGAACCGGTAGTTAACCCTTTTGTATCCCACCCCTGCATAAGGAATCCAAATTTAGACTTCCTAGACAGAGGGTTATGTAGCCTGCACTTGAATACATATGGAAAAGGGAAACTCATGGCTTCACTGGATAATTGCTCCCACCAAATGGAGTTCAAGGGCATTGCTGTAAATGAATGATTCAGGAGTGTAGAAGAATAGCACCCAAGAATGAAATATTTTGGGAAACATTTAAAAAAGGCAGAATATTATATTTCCCTAAAGAAGAAACAGCTCTCTGGAAAGCAGCCCCCATCTTTCTTAATAGCCCCAGCAGGACTGGACCAGCCTATCTACAAGACAAAAGACCTTCAGTTCCAGGGTGATGGGATTAAGACATGACCACTCAGGACATACTAGGATTAGCCCTCTACCATCTAGCAGCAGAGCTTATCACATCGCACAACAAGCTCCTTCATTGCATCTCCCAGCAAGCTTCAACCAAGCCTGGGACTCAGACAGCATGCAAAGTTAGCAGTGACCCTTTCAACAACCAATGGAATCTATATTCTTGCACAGGAACAGGAAGCTCAAGGGCAGGTATAAATAACCCTCTCTCTACACTCCATGTGTTCAGCTGCACCAGGGCCATGTGCTTGATGGTTCTGCTTCATTAAGCCATCTTTCCAATCAGCCTCCATGTTTCCGGTGTCTTTCTCCCCACTTGGAACTGAACCCAAATGGACATTTCTCCCAACAGGAATATAGTTCTTTGTCTTTCTACAGGCCAAGCTTCTCTTTCATTTTTCCAAGAATCTTTTTTGAAAAGCCAAGTAAAGGCAAGGAACTTGGCAGGCATCAGAAAAGATGTCTGCAGCATATATTACAGCCTATGGGCTCTCAGTTGTCTCTCCTTGCCACCCATCTGCAACAATTTTCCACGATTCCCTTAGTTTTGCATCTGGTTGCCTTTCCATGCTGCAATTCCCATTGCAATACAATTGTTTACTTAATGGCTCTGGGTGTCTGCACAACTGCGATTACAGCCCAAACTATAAGAAATGCCTTGGTGCCACTGTTCTGTTGGCATCCGCCTGCCGATGCAGCACCCCAGACCTGCTTGGTGCAGCAAAACCACTCAAGGGGAGAACATTAATAAGGAAATATTAAGACAGAACAGTGGGACAGATAAATATTTATTCAGGCAGAAAGCACGTTTGTGCGCCAAAACTAACTCCTTGGAATGTGGCAAAGGTTCCCTGCAAGCAAAAAGTGCTAATCGTGAATTTTCAAGCATGGATCCACTGCGACATAGCCTTTTTTTTGGCCCTCTGAAACAATTGCAAAAAAAGGGGAGGAATGAACCTCCAATGCCAAGCACTTTATTTATGAAGTGCTAAACAAAAATATTCCTCACACTAAAGTAAGAAATAAATAGAAAGATTCTAGAAAGAGTGCAGAGAAGAGCAACAAAGATGATTAGGGGACTGGAGATTAAAACATATAAAGAACGGTTGCAGGAAGTGGGTGTTAGGGATAACATTGTTTACCCTAACTGGTTTAGGTAAAATAATAATATGTTATCATGGTTTGTATGTTAAAGTGTCTGCAACTTTAACTGTGGGATAGTAATTAAGGGAGTCGTTGTGAAAGCACTTTAAAAGAAGCAAGACTGCAGCTTGCTCTCTCTCTGGCTTTGATGATCCCTGATTACTGCCAGGACTCAAGACTGCATTGCTCGAACGGGAGAGAAAACAAAGGACTGACTTGTAAGTGAACTGACATAGGATATTCTAAACGGACTTTGCTAACTGAATATCCCTGACTAAATGATACATGACTATTGGACTGTTATTTTGACTATGCTATGAACTCATAATGGAATAAACTATATTTTTGATAGCACAAGCGTATCTGTTATTTTTACTATATGTTAACAAACATACAACCTTATCTCACTCATTTATCTGTGTGCCTATCTGACTAACGCTGCACATTCTGTTTAGCTTGTCTCCCTAACCCTGGTTGGGGAAACCAGGCTTAACAGTGGGTATGTCTAGTTTAATGAAAACAAGAACTAGGGGAAACATGATAGGAATGTTCCAGTATTTGAGAGGCTGCTACAAAGAGGAGAAGGTCAATGAATTTATCAAAGCGCCAGAAGGCAGGACAAGAAGCAATGGATGGAAACTAATCAAGGAGAGAAGCAACCTAGAACGAAAGAGGAATTTCCTGACACTTAGAACAATTAATCTGTGGGACAATTTGCCTCCAGAAGTTGTAAATACTGCAACACTGGAAGTTTTAAAGAAGAGATTGGATAATCATTTGTCTGAAATGGTATCGGGATTCCTGTCTAAGTAGGGGGGTTGGACGAAGACCTCCAATGTCCCTTCCAACACTATTATTCTATTCTATTCTAAAATGAAAACAGTACAGCTTCTTCCTTTGGTGAGACAGCCTCCATGGAATAGGACCTGAAATTCATGCAACAATGGTTTGGGGAGATAATTAGTCATGAAGGAGAATTTACCAAGTGTGTGGATGATACCAAACTGGCAGGAATAACCAACACTTTAGATGATAGGCTCAAGATCCAGGTGGATTTTGACAGACTAGAACATTGGGTCCTATCTAACCAAATGAAATTCAATGTAGAGAAAAAAGTAAAGACTTACACTTAGGCATGAAAAACCCAAAGGACACATACAGACTGGGTGAAACCAGGCTCAATGGCAGTAACTGTGAGAGGGATCTTGGAGTCTTAGTGGACAACCAGCTAAATATGAGCCAGCAGTATGTAGTAAGATGCATCTAGTTTTGATCACCACACTATAAAAAAGATGTTGAGACTCTAGAAAAAGTGCAGAGAAGAGCAACCAAGGTGATTAGGGGACTGGAGACTAAAACAGATGAAGAATGGTTACAGGAACTGGGCTTGGCTATCTAGTGAAGAGAAGGACTGGGGGAGACAGGATAGCAGTCTTCCAATATTTGAGGGGCTGCCACAGAGATGAAGGGGTCAAGCTATTCTCCAAAGCACCTGAAGGCCAGACAAGCAATAATGGTTGGAAATTGATCAAGGAGAGAGATTCAACCTAGAAATAAGGAGAAATTTCCTGTCAGTGAGAACAATTAACCAGTGGAAACAGGTTGGCTGATGCTGGTTTGCACTGGTTTATGTGAGCCGTTTGTTAAGATTCTACAAAGTTTGGCTAACTGGCAAATCCCATCACTGGCTGGCCCCACCCCTGCTTGTTTTTCAGCCTGTTTTGGAGGGCATTTTTAGGCCATTTTTCATGCCAAAAACAGTCTGAAAAGTGGCCTGAAAACAGGCCAAAAAATGGGCAGGGGCAAGACCAGCCAGTGGGAGGATTAGTCCCAACTGGCTGAATCTTACTCTGTCTTTGAGATGAGGGACCGGGAGGCGGGGCTGGGTGTGAAGAATGACATCACCCTCCCAGTCACATGACCCACTGGCCACGCCTACCCAGCCAGAGAACGAGTTAAAATATTTGCAGCCCACCACTGAGTGGAAGGGAGAGATGACTGTCAGCCCTTCAAGGTATACCCAACTAAGAAGCCAGAATTATGAATGTTAATTCTACTTTTATTATAAAGTTACAATAACAGAATCTTGCAAGTCTAAATACGCTTTCCCTCTCCTTCCCTTTGTCAGTTTCATGAGAAGGCTAAAGAGTATCATGCTATTAATAAGTAACTAGTAATTAACAATTAATCAGTGAATCAGCAATTAATCAGTGGAATGGCTTGCCTCCGGAGGTTGTGGTTTCTCCATCCCTGGAGGCTTTTAAGAAGAGATTGGACGGTCATTTGTCTGGAATGGTAGAGGGCAGGGGTGTCAAACTCAAAGCCTGGAGGCTGGACTTGGCACACGGGTTGCTTAGATCCAGGGCCACCCTGGAAACAGCAAAGGACCAACCTACGGTGCCTCTGCCAGCAAAAACAGAGCTTGGGTGGGCTGCCACGCAGTCCTCCCATGCTCCATTTTCACTGGCAGAGGGTTGCAGGAGGTTGTAGCAGCTGAAAACAGAGCTCGGGAGCCCATTTTTACTACCAGGGAGCTTAGGCCACCACAGGCACCTCTGACATGAGTGATGTCGAGCTGTCCACACCCACCCTGGCCCTTCAAGGTCAAACACAACCTTGATGCAGCCCTTGTTAGGAATGTAAGTCAGCTAACAGTTGGGTTGGAAAATATATAAACCAGGCTAGACGTTTTAACACTGTCTCTTTAAGCAAATGCTAAAATTATAATTGGGAGTGGTTCCTCAAATGGCCATAAGATGGAGCCAGAAACCTGGGTTGTTTCTGTCCTGTTCTGGAGAGTGTTGCCATCCCTGCATTTCCCTATTGACTGTTGCTGATCATTGTTAGTCTTGGATTTGATGTGAGTCTTTTACTGAATTGTTTTTGATACTGGACTTTGTTATTGGATTATCCCTGGACTGAAAACTGACTGCTTTAACCATGAATGACTTGGACTGCTTGTTGGACTTTGCTTAAATATTTATTGGAAGTAAAAAACTACATTTTTACTATACCGTGTATCTGTGTGCTGGTTGTGTATTATTCTTCACCACTCTCACTACGTCTCCCTGTGTGCCCTCATTCTCCTAACGGGGAATTACCTCAATAGCCCTCAATGAAATTGAGTTTGACACGCCTGGTATAGGGTCTCCTGCCATGGGACTAGAAGACCTCCAAGGTCCCTTTCAATTCTATTATTCTGTGTTCTGGGTCTGAGACACTTTCTCAAACTACATTTCTGGCCCAGACTCAGGGTTTTTTGATCTGACCATTGTCTTGATGGCAACTTTTCCTACTGGCCATTACAGCAAGATTTAGAGCAAGTGTCTTCAAATTTGGCAAGTTTAAGACTTGTGGACTTCAACTCCCAGCATTCCTGAGCTGACATGACTGGAGGAGGAATTCTGGGAGTTGAAGTCCACAAGTCTGAAAGCTGTCAAGTTTGAAGACCCCTGGTTTAGAGAGAAATACAAGCAGTTCTTGACTTACAACTCTAATAGAGCTTGGAATATTCATCATAAGTCACAACTGTAATTGGAAGCACAGCTGAGTTACAACACCTGAACACGCGGAGCTTAATTTGAAAAAAGTCATTAGAGGATTTTTTATTTTTAGAAAAACCACAAGAATCAGCTCATTAATCCTGTGGCCCCTCTGGAGGCCAGTTTGTGAGTAATCATTGTTAAGGGAGTAATTATCACTTGTGTACCTTTTAGGGTTTTTTTTCCTGCACAACAAAAATTATTCACTGTCCTTCCCATTTCTGCTCATACACCCTTCTAGTTCTTAGGATCATTTTAGGAGGGTTTTTTTTTTTTTTCATTCATTAAACCTTTGAACTTGGTTTTGTCTTAATAATTCACAGAAACCAAGTCATGGTGAAGATAATTTTGCAAGAGGTGTTTCTAAAGCTCTTATTTAGAATCAATCAATCAGAATAGAGCTGGAAAGGACCTTGGAGGTCTTCTAGGCCAACTCCCTGCTCAAGCAGGAGACACTATACCAGGAGTGTCAAATTCACATTGTCATGTTGTCATCACTCTGTTGTTACATCCTCTAACCCCCACTCCTTTAACCTCAAACCATCCACTATTGACCTCACCCCTTTCCTAAGAGGTCTATAAGGGACGTGCATAAGTGCACCATCATGCCTACTGTCCCTGTCCTATTGTCCCCATTTATTCGTACCTGTTTCCTGTATTCTTACCCATGTTTATACTTACACCTATTATCTTGTAAGCAATTGGCAAACCAAATCAAATAAATAAAAATGAAGTATAGAACAGGGGTCAGGTAGTGCATTCCAGGCATTGACCACTCTGTTGCTGAAGTCATACTTTCTGCAATCAAGTTTGAAGCAGTTTATATTGAGTTTGTATCTGTCGTGTGCTCTTGTATTGTTGTGGTTGAAGCTGGCGTAGTCATTGACTGGTAGGACATTGTAGCAGATAATTTTGTATACTACGCTTAAGTCCAACCATAGGTGGTGTAGTTCTAGGTTGTCCAAGCCCAAAATTTCAAGCCTGGTGATATAGGGTATTCTGTTGTGAACAGAGGAGTGTAGTACTCTTCTTGTGAAATACTTCTGGACTCGCTCAATTGTATTAATGTCTGATATGCAGTGCAGATTCCAGATGGATGAGCTGTATTCGAGTATTGGTCTAACAAAAGCTTTATATGCCCTAGGTAGCAAATCAATATTTCTAGAGGAGAAGCTTTGTAAGATTAGATTTAGAATTCTTAATGCTTTTTTGGCAATGCTGTTACAGTGCTCTATACTGCTCTATACTGTCCAGTCTCTTCTTCAAAGCCTCCAGTGTTGGAGCACCCACAGCTTCTGAAGGCGAGGTGTTCCACTGGTTAATTGTCCTTACTGTTAGAAAATATCTCCTTAATTCCAGGTTGATTCTCTCCCTGATTAGTTTCCATCCATTGCTTCTTGTCTTGATTTCTGGTGTTTTGATAAATAAATAAATAACCCCTTCCTCTTTGTGGCAGCCACTCAAATACTGGAATACCACTATCATGTCACACCTAGTCCTAATCTCAATCTTTATTTATTGATTAGCCCTTGGGCCATATCGAAGCACAGAGTTCCAGAAAAAAATTATTACTAAAATTTGATAAAAGCAATTTAAAATGGAATTGGATAAAATATGAGTGCTATCCACAAAATAGATTATGTTTTCATCTGTAGCAAGAAGGGGAGGAGCTAGCATGGCCATCTTTGGTCTGTGCGTCCGCCGCTCAGTCTGCATCTAGTCGTGCTAGTGGGAGGTATCGTTGCCCGTTATTTCACAAGCAAACGTTTGAAATGTGTGCTACAATTGAAAATCCCGCGAGTTGTGAGGTGCGATCAGTGATAAGGTTTTTTTTTTAAAACAAATTTTATTGATTTTTTTAAAGACAAACAAAACATAAGACATAAAGGCATAAAACCTCCTTTCTAAAAAAGTTACTTATAAGTTTTAACAAGGCAAATAAAACATTATTTTTAAGGCATAATTCCACATTATCACATTTCCATTTAAGCACATATATATCTTTTCCAAATTTCTCTTTATATCTCCCTTCACTTTTATTCATTTATATTTCTTTCTATCAAAGTTTTATTAATTCTCAATCAAATATAAACTTTTATACAGCATAGTTCCAAATTATCACATTACCATTTAAACACCTTTATACCTTTTCTGAATTTCTCATTGTTTCTCCCTTCACTTTTATTCAATTATATTTCTTTCTATCAAGTTTTTTATTAATTCTCAATCAAACATAAACACACAAAATACAAAACATAAAACAAGACATAAAAACATAAAACCTTCTTAATTATCATTTGTGCATGTCTTTTCCAAATTTCTCATTATTTCTCCCTTTAGTTTTATTCCTCCAAGGTTTTATTAATTCTCAATCAAACATAGCTAACCAAAACACAAAACATAAAACTTCTTTTGAAAAGTGGCTTAGCCCCAGGTTACATCTTTTTTTACAGACCTAAATCAAATTCATGCTCACCTTATATACCATTCTTATCTTATTTACCATTCTATATTTTCTATGTAACTTCTCCCTTCTTTTCACTCTCTTAATTATATTTTGTTTATTTCATCTTATTTTAAAATCATTATATTTGTATCTTTTGTCCATTCTTTTCCAATTATCTATTTATCTCTTCTCTTTAACAAAAAAAATTTCCCCTGTAATCACTTTTAAAGTGTGACGCCTTTCCATCTTTCCCCTAAAGTAACACTTAAAGTAATGCATAATTTCCGTTCTGATTCTGCTTAGTACATTCTACATGTTCCATTTTAAAATAAAAATAATAATAAATTGATAATATAGTTAAATATATAATTTCCATTCTAATTCTAATTCTACTTAATACATTATTTTAAAGTAAGAAAATGAAATAGCAAAATTTATAATAACATTAAAACAATAACGAATTAAACTATAATTAAACATTAATCATTTTACACATAATATTTTATTAAATATTAAGATCTATCATTATTAAACATTTTAATATTTTATTAAATCTTATAATATTCCAATGGGCTATTTCAAATGCAAATACTACAATACTATCTTATGTACTCTTGCAGAATCTTTCTTTAATTATATCTATCCTTTATCTCTGAAAAAAATCTGCTTTTTTGCATCTTGTTTCTTTGTGGCTTTTTTTCCCTTTTTCCCTCCCTTTCTTCTCCAGTCTGGTCTTTTTGCCCTCCCCCTCCTAACCTCCACCTTTTTAACTTCCCCTCTCTGTTGTATTTCTCTTTTCTGTTGCTTTCTAACATTGTACCTTTTTTTCACCTTATTTTTCTTTTTCTTGGTTGTTTTATTAAATCTTAAATTCTCATTTTTCCTTCCTCTCTTCCTATTTTCTTTCTTAATTGAACTTTTTTGTCCATTAAAAATGGCTTCTTCCTGTTGTTGTTCTTCTTCTTTTTCTCCTTCTTTCTCACATATTTGCTGATATGTAGAAACTGCCATTTCTAAAAAGTGGAAGACAGCTCCCAAAGAATCCTTGCCTCCTTGTTCTCTTTCCTTTAATTTTTCATATTCCATTTTTAATTCATCCACAGATCGTGCCATTGTAAATTTTTAAGAACAACCCAGATATTTTAATCTTAAAGTAATTTCCAAGTGTCAAGGTTATCAAACAATCCAAACAGACACAAAATATTTCCTCTTCTTCTCTTTGCAGTTTTTCCTCTTGGGGCAAAATCCCAAAATATATTTTAAAGCCATATTACAGTTAATTGCTGATCTTATAATCTTCAAGGTGTCTCCTCCAACAAATTTTTAAAGATTTTTTTTAGTCCTCTCCTTCTCACTTATAACAAAGAGCTTGTTTTTATCTTAAAGAAGCAGGTTTCTCAGTGCTCATTTGCTTTCTCTGTAGGGAAGGGGAGTGAACTTTCCTTTCAGCACTTTCGCCGTTTTAACAACTTCTTTTGGAAACAAGCGTATCAATCCAAAAGTCAGATTTCCAGGGTATTTAAAAGTATCTTAATGTCCCGGTTCAGCCAAGAAAACTTCTCCTTCTGATTCTTCCTCCTGCACAAATCTTATCCAGTTGAAGATTCCTTTGTGGCTGCCATTTCTGACAGCTACTCCACTGCCTCAGGAAAAAGGAGTCTAACCAGCTGGGGAAAGGGGGTGTGATATCCCCAGACCCCTGCCCAGAAATCCTCTATCTTCCGCTGCCCCTCCGAGGTACGACAATCCCCAAATCCAGTTGGATCGGTGGTACCTCAGTGGCAAGCACAGCAGGGACCCGCAGAAGGGCAGATTCCTGCTGCCACCGAAGCCTTGCAACCGGAAGTCCCCCCCCCCCCCCCCAGTGATAAGGTTTTTGTTGGCAAAAAAACATAAACCGATTGAAATTTTTCGGCAACTGTGTGAAGTGTACAGGGACAACATCATCACTGAAGGTGGAGTGCGCCAATGGTGCATTAAGTTTTAAAATGGCCAAACTACGGCACTCAAGAAGTCCTGAATGCTTTCAAGTGGGAGATTTTTCCTCATCCGCCCTACAGCCCCGATCTTGCACCAGGTGACTACCACTTGTTTCCGAGAATGATGACCTGGCTTGGAACACAGCGCTTTGACGATGACATGGAACTGCGGCCGGCATGACTGACTGGCTCAAATCTCAGGCGGCTGAATTTTATGACAATGGAATTACAAAGCTTGTTCCCCGCTATGATAAGTGCCTCAATTTGTTTGGTGAATATGTTGAAAAGTAGTATTTAAGTGTTACTTTCAAATGTATATAATAAAAAAAAATTTTCCTACACTTTGTTTTTTTTTTCTTTTGCAAAACGTAATCTCTTTTGTGGATAGCCCTCTTACAATTTAAAATGTAATTGGAATAAAGTACACTCTAAAATGAAATTGGAATAAAACACACTCTAAAATGAGATTGGAATAAAATACAATAATATAAAATATATATAAAATAGGATAAAATTATATTTCACCCTTGCAATCTACCTCAATCAGTTCCACACATGCAGATCTCAGCTGAATCATTGTGCTTAAGTACTGTGCTGTGTTAAATGTTATTTTCGGATTCTGGCCACACATAAGGTAAGTGTCAGGGCTCCAGTAGTAACCCCCATTTAAATCATGAGTCTCTAGCCTGATTTTCAAAGCTCAAAGAAGATTAATTAGGAGAAGACATGCTGGTGCTGCCTGGGTGTAGCCGACTCTGAGACACATCATTCATTGTCACCCTTGACCCTGCTTTTCCCACCACCCCCTGGGTGGGTCATAATTCATATTCTCCAATGGGACACCTCCATAGCCAAGAGTCATCAATTATATTCTCCAGTTTGAATTTTGCATGGCAGAAATTTCAGTCACCTGGAAACTATCTATGAAAACATCCATGGAATGCAGTTTCTGTTTTGCAGCTGCTACACTACTCCTCCCTCCCTTTCTGTTGGCAACTCTTAAAGACCAGAGAAATATTTTATGACTTGACAGTAAGTTGTTCTGATATGGGGATCCCAAAAGATAAAGAAAAAAGACAGTCATATACACGAGAGTTTCCTAACCATGGCAGCTTTAAGACATAGGGACTTTAATAACCAGAATTTCTTAGCCAGCCAGGCATGGCTGACTGGAGAATTCTGGGAGTCCACATGTCTTAAAGTTGCGAAAGATGGGAAACCCTGATATACAATTAGGACCACACTTTTTATTGCTAAGTAAGGAAGTGGTTAAGTGAGTTGTGTCTGATTTTACGACCATTATTGGTTTAGTTGGTTAACAATTCACTGCAGTTGTTCAATGAATTGGGTAATCATTAAGCAAGTCCAGCTTCTCCCATGGACTTTGCTTGTCAAAAACCAGCTGGAAAGGTCAAGCACCCAGGGACACTGGAACCATCATGAATACCTGCCTGTTGTCTGGATTTTGATCACATGAATGTGAGGATGCTGCAATGGTTGTGTTGGGAAAAATATCCACCTGGTTCAGTTTCCAGTGGGAAGAAAGACACTGGAAACATGGAGCCTGATTGGAAAGATGGTTTATCAGTGGACAGGATCACTTGGGTTTGAGGTCCTGAGTAGCTGACTACATGGGAGTGGAGAATGAGAGTTAGTTATACCCTCTCTTAGGCCTTGCCCTTGAGCTTCCTGTTCCTGTGGCAAGGGCATGTGTTCTATTGGTTGCTGTGAGAATCCCATGGGGCTATACAGGGGTCATGTTTGTCTGAATGAAGTTTGGTTGGAGCTTGGGCTGATGTAATGTCCTTAGGAGGTTTTGCAATGCAGTGAGCCCTGAAGCTAGATGGGTTAATCCTATTATGTCCTGGAGAGCAATGTCTTTATCCCATCACCCTGGAGCTGAAGGTCTTTGGTTTTGTAGATAGACTGGCCCAGTCCTTCTCAATGGGCACCAAATATCTGCTACGGGCAGGGAGCTGAAGCTCTTGAGTTTCTGTCTTTAAAAACATGTTTCTCCTTCAGGGAAAATATAATATTCTGCCTTTTTCATATTTCCTAAAATATTTCATTCTTCTAAGAGGAGGTGAATGCTAACTTTCTACAGTTGTAAGTGTGAATGCCGGTTGTAACTCACTTTTTCAACATTGTTGTAACTTTGAATGATTGCAAAATGGGCAGTTGTGATTTGAGGATTGCCTGTATACCTTGAATGAAAAAAAAAATAGTCTTGGTGGACAACCAGCTAAATAGGAGCCAGCAGTGTGCAACAGCAGCCAAAGAAGCTAATGCAATCCTAAATTGCATTAACAGAGGGGTACAATCTAGTGAAGAGAAGGACCAGGGGAGACAGGATAACAGTCTTCCAATATATGAGGGGGGCTGCCACAGAGAGGAGGAAGAGGTCAAGCTATTCTCCAAAGCACCTGTCGACCAGGCAAGGAATAATGGATGGAAACGTATCAAGGAGAGATTCAACCTGGAAATAAGGAGAAACTTTCTGACAGTGAGAACAACCAACCAGTGGAACAGAAGTTGCCCTCGGAAGTTGTGGGAGCGCCATCACTTGAGACTTTCAAGAAGAGATTGGACTGCCATTTATCAGAAATGGTGTAGGGTCTCCCACTTGGGCGGGAGGTTGGACTAGATGACCTATAAGGTCCCTTCTAACTCTGATTATCTGATATCTATTATCTGGATAATGATAATTTTATTAATATTCCCCATTGTTCCAGCCAACGAGCCTTCATTTAAAAAATGAACCGGAATTCTATTTTATAAATGCCAGCTATTAAAAAGGTTAGAAGAAAAAACAAATGGGATAGATTCATTTTAACTTCCTGTCCCAGGAGATGCCAGCTGATGGGTTTGGGAACTAAATAAGAAAAAACTCACTCTCCAAGGGTATCTTAGGTTTCATTGCACAGCTTTGTAAAGAGCTATATTCAGCCCATGCCCTTGCCTTACAAAAGGACAAATGTTTTCCAGTTCCTTCACAAAAGAAATCAGGAAGGGATCAGCTGGCTAAGGTTTGACTTTTTTTTTAATTATTCAGATGCAAGGATTTGAGAAGAGCAACAAGAATGATTGGGGGACTGGAGGCTAAAACATACGAAGAACTGTTTCAGGAATTGGAAATTACTAGTTTGATGAAAAGGACTAGGGGTGAAATGATAGCAGTGTTCCAATATCTCAGGGGTTGCCCCAAAGAAGAGGGAGCTATTCTCCAAAACACCTGAAGGCAAGACAAGAAGCAGTGGGTGGAAACTGATCAAGGAGAGAAGCAACCTAGAACTAAGAAGAGATTTCCTGACATTTAGAACAATTAATCAGTGGAACAATTTGCATCCAGAAATTGAATGTTTCAGCACTGGAGTTTTTAAAGAAGAGATTGAACAACCATTTGTCTGAAATGGTGTAGGATTTCCAGCTTGAGAAGGGGGTTTTGGACTAGAAGACCTCCAAGGTCCCTTCCAATTCTATTTTTCCAATTCTATTTTTCAAACGGATGGTTTGTTATGGTTTGCTGAGGAGCAGTGCCTTAAGGAGAGATTCAAAGCCAAGCTACATGTTACACTTAACAACTACGAAAGCACCCCCATCAACAAAAGCAGGACGTTTTAAAGAGTTGAGATATCCCAGAAAAGCAGAAAGTTCATTTGAGGCACTTCCTTCTCATCTTTTCATTGGATCAGACATCAATAGTTTTCACAGCTAAACATGCATTTAATTGTCTAAAAAAAAATTAACATCAGAATTAACTGTTCAGCATGCTAAAATTGTATGTTAAAATAGGAAAAAGCATATTATTGGATTGCCTCACAGTGGATATTTGAAATCACTTAAACATAATGAGGATGCTTTATTTCATATTTCTACATGCCAGATCAAAACAGAAATTCTTCTAGACTGAACCTATATTCTGTCGCCATTTCTTTATAATGCCTAAAAAGAATTTTCTGGCATGGAATCCATTGTTCTAAAGCTTTTTTTTCCCAAAGTCCCAGAAAACGTACAGCACTATTCCAATGTTGCTTTATTCAGAGGTTTTCAAGAACTCTTTTTTCCTACATTCTTTGGCAGCAAAACCAAATATGGAATTGTCCAACTTCAAATTTTACCTCAGGATCGCCTCCTGTAAGAAGTGAGAGATAATAATCTTGATTTTAACCTTTTACCTTTAATTCGAGATTAAGCACCTTCCTGCTGTGTAACATCTATGGAATTAAACTCTAATCATCATTTGCTGTTGCAAAACAATTAACAAAGGTTCAATACGTTGCTTACCTACTCCCATGCACCCACCCCCAAAATACAAAGCTATCCAACACCAATTTGCTGACCTGTTTTGTTGTCCATGAAAGCTTTGATTACAAGGTCTCTGTTGGCCAACTTAACCTGGGGAGAGACAGCTGTTAAGCAATTAAATGCCAACTTGGATCTTCAGAACGGCAGAAAATTTGGGTTGCAGCAAGCACAGCAAAAAGTTAGAGGCTCTTGATCAACTTATAGACTTATTGTGGCAGGAATTGTCACGAACTAAAGCCCATCTGATCAAAAACTAAGCCTCAGGAGTAACTGGAGCCAAATATTAATTACAAAAAACCCCTAGATTCGTTATTTAAATAACGCAAGGTGGTGAACATACCTCATACTTCTTTCTGCTATTTTACCCACAGTAACCACCCTATGATATAGGTTGGGCTAAAAGAGAGAATGACCCAAAGTCACTCAGCTTGCTTTCATGCCTAAAGTGGGACTAGAACTCTCAATCTCCTGGTGATTGGCCCAGAGTCACCCAGCTGGCTTTCATGCCAAAGGTGGGACTAGAACTCAAAGTCTCCTGGTGATTAGCTCAAAGTCACCCAGCTGGCTTTCATGCCTAAGGTGGGATTAGAACTCACAGTCTCCTAGTGATTGGCCCAGAGTCACCCAGCTGGCTTTCATGCCTAAGGTGGGACTAGAACTCACAGTCTCCTGGTGATTGGCCCAGAGTCACCCAGCTGGCTTTCATGCCTGCTACGGACTAAGCAAAGGCGCTAATTTAAAAGCTTAAATAGTTTTACTTCCACAGCAGGCTTGAAATCCTGCACTTCTGATTGGCCCGCCAGCAGCGGATCCTGATTGGTCGTCCCAGGCCGATCTGATTGGTTGTAAACGGGCGCTGCCGATTGGACGCTGCCAGCGCAGCAAACTCAAAGCATTGGCTGATATGACAGCAGCAAGCCCTATAAAAGGGCTACTGCTGACCAAGTATTTTAGCTCTGTTCTGAAGTCACTAATAAAGAGTTGAGTCACTTTCCAATGCCTCGTCTCCATTCTTTGCGCCCACACTCCGAACAGAACACTGGCGACGAGGATGGGATGCGGAGACTGATCAAACACTCTACAAACCCTACAGAGCACATGGCGAAGAGCGCACCGAAGAAGCGGCAGAATGACCAGCAGCGCTATACCACCCGCTCCATTTCACCCGGCTAACGAAGACTGGGACTCGTATATGGACAGGTTCCAGATGTTCCTGGAGACCAACAATCTGAAAGATGCTACGCCTGGCAAGAAACGAGCTGTATTCCTGGCCCATTGTGGGCCTGCTGTCTTCAAGATGGCAAAAGCACTTGCGAAACCAGCAGAAGTCAAGACAATGGACTGAGACAACCTTGCCCCAATCCTCCAGGCCCATAATGCACTGGTGGTGCCAACACTCATCAGAAGACACGAGTTTTACCAGAGGGACCAATGGGAGAACGAAAGCGTTTGAGACTTCATCGCTGACATCAGAAACCTAGGAGGACTCTGTGGCTTCGCAAATCTCGAGGAAGCCATGAGAGATCGGATTGTTCTGGGCCTAAGAGACCCCACGACCCAGAGCAAGATTATGGCAAAGGGAGACATTGCCCTCACAGATGTCATCGCCGATGCTACTGCAGCAGAAGCAACCAGAAAGTCAGCCGCTCGAATGTGCCGAGCAAACACACTGCATCGCCAACTCGCCAGCGACACCACGCCGTTTTCCGAGAGGCACACGACAACCACCCACCATGAGGACCTCGAATCCTCATCAGAAAGCGAGGAAGAAGAGGTCAGTAGACTCAGGTCAGAACGTGACCAGCAGGACCAAAAGAATCGAAAATCACTGTACCAATGCTCCGGATGTGGGGGCAGTCACCCACGATCCAACTGCAAATTCCTAGACACATTCTGCCATTCCTGCGGGAAGAGGGGCCATATCGCTAAGGTCTGCAGAAGCAAGCGAGGACCCAGCCCAACCAGGAGAGAAAGCAATTTCCGACAGACAACAGGCACCCCACCAGCTAATCGGGACCGACAAAACAACCAATGGAACTTTCCATACAGAAACCGAGCAGCCACCACTTCATCCCGACGAGAGGAGGCACACCAGATCATCACCATAGGCCACGCTTCATCCCTTGATGCAAGGAAAATCCGAGTGAAAGTCGCCATCGAGCAGCGACCATGCATCATGGAGGTCGACTCTGGATCATCCCTATCGATGGTATCCTGAAAAACCTTCAAACAGCTGATCCCTGACATCCGTCGCCAGGACCTCAACACACAAAACGTCATCTTGAAAGACCACCAAGGAAATAGGATTCTGGTTGTCGGTTCTAGCAACGTCCAAGTAACCTTCAAGGACCACACCACAACTTTACCGTTGACCATTGTCAATTGAGATCGACCCAGCCTTTTGGGTCTACAGTGGTTTGCGCCATTAGGAATCGAACTAGCTGGCATCAACCAGACTGGCAGTGATGACTGGGAAGCAGCCCTCGTCCAAGAATTCCAGGACGTGTTCAGCGAGAAGCTAGGCAAGTACAAAGGGTCCCCCATATCATTTAACCTCAGCCCCGAAGTTGCGCCCATTTGCCTTAAGCCTCGTCGAGTGCCCTTTGCACTCAAGCCAAAGATTGATGAACAATTGGACAAATTAATAGCACAAGGGGTGCTGGAACCTATTGACCATGCTCGATGGAAGACCCCAATCGTGACCCCCATAAAACCAGACGGATCGGTGAGAATTTGTGGGGATTACCGGGCCACCCTAAATCATGTGCTCCAGCAGAGCGCTTACCCTGTACCTGTGGTTCAACACTTTCTTCACTCTCTAGGAGGTGGAAAAATATTTGCAAAATTGGACTTAGCGCAGGCGTACCAGCAGTTATCCGGAGACACACAGACTGCAGAATCCCAGACTATAGTCACGCATAGAGGGGCTTTCAAGTGTAACAGACTCCAATTCGGAGTAAGTGTAGCCCTCGGTATTTTCCAGAGCTTAATGGAAAGATTACTACAAGGCATAAAAGGAGTCGTACCCTACTTCGATGATGTGCTGATAGCTGCCCCAACTAAGTGCATTTTAGAAAAACGACTCCGAATGGTTCTACAGAAATTTAAAGACGCTGGCCTCAAAGTCAAGAAGGACAAGTGCCAACTCTGTACAGAAAAGGTTGAATTCCTGGGCGATCTACTTGACAAGTAAGGAATTCACCCTACTGAAAAAAAAACTGACTGCTATAAAAAAACGCCCCAAGACCTAGGAATAAAATGGACCTCCAGGCTTTCCTAGGGCTCATTAACTTTTATAACATCTTCTTGCCCCAGAAAGCAACTGTGGCCGAACCCCTACATAAGCTCCTTGACAACTGTGGCCGAACCCCTACATAAGCTCCTTCCTGGGTCTGGGGACAACGCGAAGAACAAGTTTTTCAGAAAGTCAAAGACCTCTTAACCTCCGATGCTGTCTTGATACAGTATAATGAAACCTTACCTTTAACCGTCACCTGCGATGCCTCACCATTTGGCGTAGGAGCCATCCTGAGCCACATCCTACCAAATGGTACTGAGGCACCTGTTGCGTTTTTTTTCAAAGACTTTAGTGAAAGCGGAAAGAAACTATAGCCAACTTGATAAAGAGGCCCTCGCTATCATAGCTGCTGTCAAATGCTTCCATGAGTACGTATATGGAAGACCCTTTTCTATAGTTACCGATCACAAACCATTACTTGGCATTTTAGCAGGGGACAAACCAACACCCCACATCTTATCGCCAAGAATGACGTGTTGGTTGGAATTTCTAGCCGCATATGATTACAAATTGCTGCACCGCCCGGGGAAAGCCATTCCCCACGCTGACGCTTTGAGCCGCTCACCACTACCCGAAGTCGTAGATGATCCAGCTCCAACACTAACAACGCTACAAATCGAAACCCTTCCTTCTCCACCACTGACTGCATGAAACATCACCACAGAAACGAGGAAAGATCCTTGTTTAGCACGAATCCTCAGCTGGGTGGAAAGAGGTTGGCCTTGTTAAGCCTGGGCCCATAACCAGTGATAAGCCTGTGTTCCCCAACCAGGGTTAAGGAGACAAGCTAAACAGAATGTGCAGCGTTAGTCAGATAGGCATACAGATAAATGTGTGAGATAAGTTTGTATGTTAGTTAACATACAGTAAAAATAACAGATACGCTTGTGCTATCAAAAATATAGTTTATTCCATTCAGATTTATAGCATAGTCAAAATAACAGTCCATTTGTCATGTATCATTTTAGTCAATCCATTCAAGGATATTCAATTAGCAAAGTCCGTGTAGAATATCCAATGTCAGTTCACTTCCAAATAAATCAGTCCTCTCACCGTTGAAAAATCAACAGTCCTTTCTCTCTCCAGTTCCAGTAGGGGAAAAACGCAGTCTTCAATTCATGCAGTAATTAGGGATCATAAAGCCAGAGAGAGCAAGCTGCCGCGCCTTGCTTCTTTTATGGTGCTTTTACAACCACTCCCTTAATTACATTCTTACAGTTAAAGTTACAGACACTTTAACTAACAAACCATGATAACATATTTATTATTTTACCTAAACCAATTAGGGTAAACAATGTTATCCCTAACAGGCCTGACAATGAACTCAGTGACATCTTCAAACCCTTCAAAAACCGTCAGACAGAGCTTTTCTCCCAAAAAGGATGTATATTATGGGGAGACAGAGTTGTCATTCCGGAATGGCTACAACAGAAAGTCCTGAAGCTATTGCACGATGGACATCCTGGCATCGTGCGAATGAAGGCACTAGCCAGGAGCTACGTGTGGTGGCCAGGTATAGATAAACAAATAGAAAATTGGGTAGCCTCTTGCAACAAGTGTCAAGAAACTCGCGCAGATCCACCAAAAGCCCCACCAATGGAATGGGAGACACCCTGGGGTCCCTGGTCCCACATCCACCTTGATTTTGCAGGACCCACCAAGGGGCATACCTTTCTCATAACCGTGGACACCTATTCAAATTGGCTTGAGGTCCACAAAATGCACTACCACAGAAGCAGTCGTTAAAAAATTAAATAAACTATTTGCCACACATGGACTACCAGATGTCCTGGTTTCCGATAATGGCCCCCAATTCACTGCTCTCACATTTGAACAGTACCTAGCAGATCGGGGGATACACCATGCCTTGACATCACCAGCTCACCCTGCGGCCAATGGTAGGGCTGCGAAAATGGTCCAATTCGTGAAGAAGACTTTACAAAAAATAGAATAAGGAGACATCGATCACTAACTAACCAGGATGCTCCTCCTCCAACATATTACACCACACAGTACTACAAACAAAACCCCAGCTGAACTCCTGATGGGATGGAAACTTCGCTCACACCTTGACCGCATACACCCTGCCTACATGCCAGAACAGCCCCTAGGGTCCAGCAGCAAGTATCGCATGTTCAAGGTAGGCGATCCAGTCTTCGCAAATAATTTCTCAGGTGACCCATTGTGGATCCCCGCTACCATAATCCAACTTACAGGGCCTTGTTCCTACCAGTTACAAACTGCGGAAGGGAAAATGTGGAAGCACCACATTGACCAACTTCATTCCAGACTGACACCTACCCCTGTCTCTAGCCCTGAACCTCAAACCTGGGGTGTAAAGGAAAGCGAAGGGTCCGAAAACGAGCCAACATACGACGCAGTACACGAAACCCAAAGATCAACGCAACCAACCCCAGGATATTCACCTTCCGAGGAAGAACTGGATCAGATGAGTGCCTCGCCACAAAGCAGCACTGCAACAGCAGCAAACCCAAGAAACTCAGGAGACAGCCTTGATAGAAGCAGGGATGACAGTCCTGTGTCGCCCAGCGAAGTGGTTGACCCAGCCGTGCCGTCCAGGCCAGCAAATGGCTCATCGGAACCAGAGCCAAGACAAGAACTGGGACAACGTAGATTGGACAGACAGGTGAAATGACCTGTGTACTTGTGAGAGTACATCACCTCACCCCTCAGACGGAACCTAGGGGGGAGGGGTGCTACGGACTAAGCAAAGGCGCTAATTTAAAAGCTTAAATAGTTTTACTTCCACAGCAGGCTTGAAATCCTGCACTTCTGATTGGCCCGCCAGCAGCGGATCCTGATTGGTCATCCCAGGCCGATCTGATTGGTTGTAAACGGGCGCTGCCGATTGGACGCCGCCAGCGCAGCAAACTCAAAGCATTGGCTGATATGACAGCAGCAAGCCCTATAAAAGGGCTGCTGCTGCCTGAGTATTTTAGCTCTGTTCTGAAGTCGCGAATAAAGAGTTGAGTCACTTTCCAATGCCTCGTCTCCATTCTTTGCGCCCACGCTCCGAACAGAACAATGCCTAAGGTGGGACTAGAACTCACAGTCTCCTGGTGATTAGCCCAAAGTCACCCAGCTGGCTTTCATGCTAAAGGCAGGACTAGAACTCACAGTCTCCTGGTGATTGGACCAAGTTATCTAGCTGGCTTTCATGCCTAAGACGGGACTAGAACTCACAGTCTCTTGGTTTCTAGCCTGGTGTCTTAAGCATTTGACTGATTAATTGATTTCAGGATCCCAGTAATTTGCAAATTTAATACCATCAGAACAATATCTAAAACCTTCCACTTTATAAGTTGTTATAACTTATAGCTGTTACCTCTCCCCAAACACACTCCAGACACATTCTGTTTTTATTAATTTCTGGATGATCATTAGGTAAGTATTAACTTGGCATTAAGGAATGGCTATTATGCAATATTGATGCTACAGCAGAACTCCAGAGTCCTGTATCCTTAAGGTCAACAATAGGGACTAGCTAATTTTTCTGGATAGTATATATTAGGTGGGTTGATTCTACATACATGGACACCCAGGAGTCAGAGGTGATTGCAGATTTAGTATTTCTCAGATTCTTAATACAACTCGGTTGTGCCTCCATGCCAAAAAGCCAGTTGTGAGATGGAAAAAAAAAATTAATATTCTGGTTGCAAATTTATGGAATAATTGATTGCACTTAAGTTTGAGACAGGGAAAGGGACAGGGGCTTGACTTACCCAACCATGCAAATAGCCAATTCCCCATCCCAAAACATGAAGTGAATTGTTGATTCGCATCTCACTAATCTAACACATCAACAATAAAAGAATCAGAAGCTTAATTTGGTAATGAAATACTGAAAAAAATCCTCAGGGTTGAAATTTGTTGTTTCTCAATAGAGCAAATGGGAAGCAGTCTTTTCTGTTAAGTTACCGAAAAGAGAACAACTGTTTTCAATCGAAAAATTGAAAACATAACAACTAATCTCTTTAGCAGGCCTTTTAATTAGCGTATCTAAGGTTTTCCTCGTGTTTTGATTTTTTGGTAAAAAAAAAAAAATCATTTCCCCGGATCAATTTTTCTATAAGCACGGACACCTCCATTAATTAACAAGATCAAGCAACAGATTGGCTCTTTTAAAGTATCTATCTCTCTTGTTCTTTGATGAAGTTTTGTTTTGCAGGGAGTCATTGTTGCTGGTTCTTAACTGCATGACTGAGTTAACATCACAACAACCCTATGAAAACATGCAAAGAATGCTGGGAGACAAATCCAGACTCTTCAAAACTCAGCATACCCAAAGAGCATTAACCATTGTATTTTGGATGTAAAAAGACACCTACTAACCAGGAGCACTACTCAGGGGATCCTGAGGACACAGATAAACCTCCAGGTGGCCTCAGTTACTCTCTAAAGGATGCAAATGACCAGCTGTCTGCAACAGATATAAATCCTTCCGTTCCCCACCATCTAGTCCAGGAGTCGCCAACTTTTTGGACCTCAGGGACTACCAAACTCATAATTTTAAATCCTGTGGAAATCCCAAAAAAAGTCTGCAGGAAAAATCCCCACCCCGTTTTCCTACCGATCGCTCATTCTTTATTAGGGATCACAGGATACCATCTCCAGCTCCATTCTGAGAGAGAGAGAGAGAGGGAGGGAGGGAGGGAGAGAGAGAGAGAGAGAGGGAGGGAGGGAGAGAGGGAGGGAGGGAGAGGGGAAGGGAGGGAGGGAGGGAGAGGGAGGGAGGGAGAGAGAGAGGGAGGGAGGGAGAGAGAGAGAGAGAGAGAGAGGGAGAGAGAGAGAGAGAGAGGGAGGGAGGGAGGGAGAGAGGGAGGGAGGGAGAGGGGAAGGGAGGGAGGGAGGGAGGGAGGGAGAGGGAGGGAGGGAGGGAGGGAGGGAGAGAGAGAGGGAGGGAGGGAGGGAGAGAGAGAGGAAGGGAGGGAGAGAGAGAGAGAGAGAGACTTTTGGCTTCATGCAAGGAAAGCAGCAGAAGTCTTTCTTTCTCTCCCCCAAACTCTGCCAGAAATGAGTCTTTGTGAGATTTGTCGCACTGGCACAACCTCTTGGAGCAGGAGGCCTTGCAGGGTCCCAAAGACTCATTTCTGGCGGAGTTTGGGGGAGAGAAAGAAAGACTTTTGCTGCTTTCCTTGCGTCCAGCCAAAAGCAGAAGAAAGAAGCGAAAAGAAGCAGCCCGGTGACCAGGCCAGGCACATGGGGCAAGTGGAGCAAGTTCCTCCCCTCTGCCCTTCCCCCCCCCCCCACTACCTCATGGTGTTTGCAATGCAAGCGACACAAGCCTTGTGTTCCCGCAGGCCATGTGGGTGGTGAAGCCTTGTGTTCCCGCGTAGCCTGGATTAATTGCTTCGGGGGTGCTTTGGAGTTGACATTTTTCTTTGGACCACGAAATTTTCTTGCGCACCACCAGTGGTCCCCGGCCCATTAATTGGCATCCATTGATTTCATCAGAGCTGAAGAAGCTTCTTGGATGAGAAGCTTTCAAAGAAAAATGAGGAAGTCTCTTGTGGGGGGGGGAATCACTTTTTGATTCCTTACATAAACTGGGGGAGTGTTTTTCAACCTCTGCAACTTGAAGACCAGTGGACTTCAACTCCCATTCTTCTGGGAGTTGAAGTCCACATGCCTTGAAGTTTCAGAGGTTAAGAAATGCAGGTATTCCCTGGCTTACAACAGTTCATTTAGTGACCATTCAAAATTATGCCAGCTCTGAAAAAAATGTGACTTATGATCAAAACTGGATGCAGTATTCCAAGGCATTCTAAAGTGGTATTAACACTTCACGTGATCGTGATTCTATGCAGGGGTGGGATTCTACCAGTTTGCACCGGTTCTATAGAACCGGTTGTTATGATTCTGAGCAGTTTGGAGAACCAGCAAATCATGCCCGTGGCTGGCCCCGCCTCTCCCCTCTTCTTCCATCAGTCCTTATTGTGCATGCCTGACATTGCTGACTACGTTCTCCCCTTCTCAGTCACTCCTTAAGGCAGGAGCCCCCAACCACCGGGCCCCGGACCAGTACCGGTCCGTGGATCATTTTTTACCGGGCCGCCGGTTTGCTGGGCGCCACCATCTTGTTTCGACAAGAAAGTGCTTCCGGGTGAGCTTTTCCGGTTGGAAAGCAGTGTTTGGGTCCTGAAGTAATCCTTGTGCCTTAGTTTCATCGAAGGGGGCGGGCAGCTTTGAATGAAGAGCCGTCCCAATGGCGGAGGAGATTAAGAAAGCACAAAAAAGCACAAAAAAGGTACAAAGGAGGAGTTGAAGGTGGCAGGGAGAAGCGGGGAACGGCTGGCTGGCCGGTCGCTTGGCTCGCCTTGCCTTGTCATGCGTACTGATGCTGGTACTGGGCCACGGATCATTTTGTGATGCCGGTACCGGGCCGTGGCACAAAAAAGGTTGGGGGCCGAACTTCTGGTTTGCCAGGCTTCGACAGCAGCAGGGATTCGCATTCTTGGTGCCTCCGATCCTGACGGGTCTGGAGGCTAAGGCTGCCCTGTAGAGGCAGCCGAAGATAGGGGGGATCCGGAGAGGGGTTTGGGGGTTTCGCAGACCCCCTCCCCAACCAGGAAAACCCCCTTCTGTCAAGGTGGTGGAGCGGCAGTCTTCAATGGCCGCCACAAAGAAGCCAGCAGCTGGGTAAGACTGCGCAGGAGGAAGAGGGAGAAAGTTTTGAAGAGAAAGGTTTTTTTGGCTGAACCAGGACTTTAAGATATATTCACCATCCTGAAAACTATGACTTTTTGAACAACACTTTGTTTCCAGAGGAGATTTTCAAAGCGGCGAATTTGAGGTGCTGAAAGGGAAAGTTTACTCTCCTTCCCGACGGAATTAACAAATGGACATTGAGAAACCTGTCTTTTTATAGAAGGTAAAAACTTGGCTCTTTGTTACAAGTGGGAAGGGAGAGAACAAAAAGAAATATTGAGATCTTGTTGGAGGAGATGCCTTGAAGATTTTGAGACTAGAAATTAATTGTAATGAGGCTCTAAAATACAGACTGGGCTCCTTTTCTTTTTTTAACTGATACTACCCCAGGAAGAGAAAGTACTGATACTACCCCAGGAAGAGAAAGTGAGAACTTTGTGCTCTGTTTGCACTGATTGATGACTCTGGGACTTTGGGGAACTGTTTTAATTTCTGAAACATTTTGGTTGTCTTAAGAAGAAGAAGAGGGAAAAAGAAGAAGAAGAAGAAAGGTTTATAATGGCTTTACCTGATGAGGAACTTAGAAAGGAATATGGAAAAATAATGAAAGAAGGCAAGGATGCTGTGGAAGAAGCCTTTCACTTCTTAGAAATGGCGCTTGCTATTTGTCAGCAAACACAACAACAGATGGAGGAAGCAGAAGAAGAAGAGGAATAAGATGCCATCTTTAATGAATCTAAAAGATTGATCAAGAAAGAAAGGAGAAAGAGAGGAAGGAAAATGAAGGACTTAAGACTTAGAAAAACACTTAAGAAAGGAAAAAATAAGATGCAAAACCAACATAATGTTAGAAAGCAAAAGGAAAAAGGAATACAACAGAGAGGGGAAGCTAAAAAGGCAGAGGTTAGGAGAAGGGGGGGTAAAAAGGCCAGGTGGGTTAAGAAAGGAAGGGGAAAGGGGGAAAAAAGCCACAAAGGTATGAAACAAGATGGGAAAAAGGGAAATTTTTTTAGGGATAAAGGGTAATGTATAATCTTTTTTTTTTTAAAAAAAAGAAGATTCTGCAAGGTACATAAGATGGTATATAAGAGTTAATAAAAGACTAAAATATTAAAATGTTTAGTAATGATAGACTTTAAAATTTAACAAAATATTAAAGGGAATGTCTAAAATATTGAGTTTAATTATAGAGCTTAATTGACTATTGTGTTGATGTTATTATAAACTTATTATTGCAGAATTTGTTTTTGAAATAGATAACTGGAATGTTGTAAGATTTAATATTTAGATTTATTATTTAATTATGTATTTAATCATTGTAGATTTACTCTTTTTTCTTCTTTTTAAAATTTAGTAGGTAGAATGTACTAAACAGAATTAAATTGGGAACTTGGAGTTATTTTAAATGTTAATTTAGGGGGACGATAGAAAGGCATACTTTGATTAGTGACTTCAGGAGAAATTTTTTTTTTTTTTTACTATACGGAATGAGATAAATGGATAATCTGAAAAGAATGGACAAAAGATACAAGTATAATGATTTAAATTGAAATGGAATAAATAAAATAGAATTAAGAAGAGTGTAAAGCGGGGAGAAGCTATATAGAGGATATAGAATGGCAAATAAGATAGGTAATGATATATAAGATGAGCATGAATTTAATTGAAGTCCATATAAAGAGAGGTAATCTGGGGCCAAGCTACTTTCTAAAAAGAAATTTTAGGTTTTTTTGTGTTTTGTGTGTCTATGTGTGTTTGAGAATTAATAAAACCTTGGAGGAATGTTAGATGAGAATAACGGTAAACAAGTCAGAGAGAAATGAAGATGATGACTATAAAATGGATAAATAGGGGGAAAAAATAATAATAATAATGAAATTGAATAAGAATAAAGAGAAATAATGAGAGATTTGCTAAAGGATATTTGTGTTTATTCTAGCAGATGGCCCATCAGTGAGGAGGTTGGGGAGGAGCATTGGCCAATCCCATTTCCAATCCATGTGGAAATGAGGTAAAATAGAATTGTGTTTGTGTAAAATGGTGTTTTATCTGACTTGTAAAAATTTATAATGGAAAGAGGTTTTATTTATTCAATGGTTGATGATGGTTTGTTTGTCTTTAAAATTAATAAAATTTGTTTCAAAAAAAAAAAAGGTTGGGGGCCACTGCCTTAAGGTATTTCTTTTTTCCCCCTTCCGACGATCAGCTGTTCTGAAGATGAGCTGTGCCAGGATCCTCCTCGCTGTCTTACTGCTTTGCCCAGGAGGCTTCCTTGAGGCCCAGGAAGGCAACAAGGAGCATGTGGGGGTGAAGGGGGCAGGGGTGGGGGGCTGTTGAGCCCCCCTCATGCTCCATTTTTTGCTTTCCTGGGTCCCAGGGAAGCTTCTTGGGAGTAAAAACACTTCCCCCAGGAGGCTTTCCTGAGGCCCAGAAGGCAATGGGGGGGGGGGTTTGCTGCAAAAAAAGAAGCCACGCCCACCCAGTCACATGGCCATGCCCACTTGGCCACACCTCTCTAGCCACACCCACCTAGCCATGCCCACAGAACTGGTTGTTAAAAAATTTGAATCCCAGCCCTGATTCTATCCCTCTGTTTATGGAGCCTAGAACTGTGATGGCTTTTTTTGGCAGCTGCAGCACATGGATGGTTCATGTTGAAGTGATTGTCCACAAGGACAGGGGTCTCCAACCCTGGACACTTTAAGCGTGGAGGACTTCAACTCCCAGAATTCCCCTGGCTGGGGAATTCTGGAAGTTGAAGTCCTCCACGCTTAAAGTGCCCAGGGTTGGAGACCCCTGCACTAGGACTCCAAGATTCCTGTCACAGTTACTATTATTGAGCCAGGTGCCACCTATTCTATACCTGGATGCTTGATTTTTCTTGCCTAAATGTAGAACCTTTCTTTTTTTTTTCACTATTCAGTCCTGGGATAGTTTTGTGGTCTCCTTGCAAGTATCAATCAAGCTTGCTTAGCTTGCGATGCAGTGCGGAATCAATAAAAGTTGGCTCGATGTAACTATCTGCTAATGTAGTCAATTCTATTGGAATCTATAAATGTAACATCATCAGATATTGGTAGGGATTAAGAAGGAACATCAAAAATAAATGTATCTGAAGAAAAAAAAATCAGCAATGATCTTGGAGAAGATATGCACAGACAACTAACTAAACATGATTGGAGCCCAAGAAAAGGAAAAATCTTGAAAAGAAGCTTAAACTGATGCCCCTGAGGTAGAAGAGTGAGGGGAAGTAGAAAACCTGTTTGGCTTTCAAGTTCCTATTACTATAGCCATAATCAATATCTCTCAACCTTAGCCACTTGAAAACGTATAGACTTCAACACCCAGAATTCACCAGCCAAAATCTTTACTGGATTTGGCTGAGGGTGTCAGGTGAATACAGATAGAGAACTGGTGTATTTAAATATTGCTTTTCCCAAGGGTGTTTTTTTTCAAGAGGCAGCTGGACTTTCTTTCTTTTTTCTCACCAGAAAGTCCAGTTGCCTCTTGAAAAAGCACCTTTAGGACAACCATGACCTGGATGATTGAGAATCTCCATAAACAATTGCTGTTCGAAATCTCTTCCTGCAGGTTTTAGTACTAAACTTCCATCAGATAATACCTAGAGGCTCTTCACATTGATCTATGTGCAAAACATGTCAACTTGAAGATGGAAGTTTCTTGAGAATTCCAGAACATTCCATTTGCCCTTCAAACCACACCAAGGAGCTCTTCTGGAGATGATTAGGTATTTTTCTGAAAGTCTAGTTTCCAAACCTTGGAAACAATCAGATTGATGATATGTGGGAATGAAACAGAATACCCCTGATGTCTATGGAGATTCTCCATCATCCAGACCACTGTTGTCCCAAAGATGGTTTTTTCCAAAAGGAAATTGGACTTTCTTTGAAAACGTTTCACTTCTCATCCAAGCAGCTTCTTTGGTTTTTCTGAAGAACTGAAGAAGCTTCTTGGGTGAGATGTGAAACATTTTGTGAAGCAAGAAAAAAAACAAGACAGGAATATTCCAGTTTTCCAGTATGTTCCATTCCTGGGAGGAAACAGCCCTATTTTGCACATACCTCTTAAAGTCAAGTGACACAGAAACTTTCACAATCAATAAACAGATAAACACTTCAGCTCCACATTTGAAATTTGCATTCTGAAGAACATTTGGCTTGCGTTGTTAGCCTTTGACAATACCTGATGGCTTGATGCCCTGCAAAATTAGAATATTTGATTATATTTAACAGCCAGCTGGGAATGTTTATGTTTGGTTTGGTTTGGTTTGGTATTTGCTAGCAGTACACAAGTTTGTGCAGCTTCTCAGAGATCAGCCAGAATTCCCTGAACATTTCAAAACAGTAAGATGCTCAATACAAAAAAGAAACACAAAGGCGATTTACTTTGGCATGTGCTTGAGAGATACAAACGCATCTGCAGATTATTGCTTCATATTATCTGCTGGAAGGAAAAGACAGTTGAAATATAAGACCTACCCTAAACAAATTAACCATCTCTATCCATCTGGGATAGATTTCAGAAACCATTCTAATAAAGAAGAAGTGTAATGGCTGGTTCCCTGCTGGTAGAATGGTGTTTTTCAAATCTGGCAATTTTTTAAGATGGGTGGATTGCAATCTCCAGACTTCAGCTCCTAGATTTGCAAAACCAGCATGTTAGCCCGGGAGTTTGGGGAGTTAAAATCCACCCATCTTAAAAGTTGCCAGATTTGAAAGCAACTGCTTTACCACCTGGGAACCAGCCATTACACTTCCTCTTTATTGGAATTGTTCTTTATTAGAACTGTTAAAGATAGTTCTCTGCTTACAACCACAGCTGAGCCCATAATTTCCATTGGTGAATAAGATTGTTCTGACCTAGGCTTCCCAAGATGATGAAGCAGACTCCTCGTCCCGCTAAAACCCCTTTTATTTAGGTTAAGGTGAATTTCTCCCCAGCAAAGTCCTGGCAAACAGTCTTTCATGAGATTTCATAACTACAGACCTTTATCAGGCTTGGAGAATCACCAGGATAATATCTTCCAAACACCACGCTGTAGCAGCAATTACTTGGCAAGAAGTCAGGCACAGATCTTCACCCTAACGAATTGAACAAATTGTCTCCTGAAAACACCACTCCCCTTTCACTCCTCTTTATTCCCTACGAGAGGGGCCGTTCACCATCCACCTGTGCCCTTACTCCCAAGTTGACCCTTGTTCCTTAACTCTTCCCTTCTGCTAGCAGCTCTGTGCATGTGCGCACTGGGAACAGGCTCCAGCTCTTCTTCTGCCCCACTGACCTCTGATTCCAAAGGCAGCTGATAACTGTCAGATGGCCCTGGCCCAGTCTCTGCCTCCAACACAGAGCACCTTCCCCAGACTCCGGGATTGGCCAATGCTCCTCCCCAATCTCCTCACTGATGGGCCATCTGCTAGAATAAAGCCAGGTCATGGCACACACACTTCAAAGTAAATCGGGAAGCCTGTAATTGTGGAGTCTGTCTGGCAAGAACAAAGAATGCTTATCGACAGGAGATGTACATGTGTAACTCTTGTAACAATCCTGGCTAATTGGAAAGCTGATAAAAGTAACACAAGTTAACCAACTTGCAGACCTCAGCTAAAAGTTAGGCCTGCAGCAAATCAGATGTGTATTAGATAATTCCTAGGGCATTCATTAGCCAAGACTTGGGAATAGGGACAGCTAGAGACCAATAGAACAAATTGTAGAATTATTACTAAAATGTTTATTGGATGATATTTCTTATTATCTCGCTTTGTCCCACCTTCTCCTTTAGTGAAAATGTATAAAATTTATTTATTTATTTATTTGATTTGTCAATTGTTTACAAGATAATAAGTATAAGTGTAGTTATAAATACATAATATGGGTACATATAATAAAAATAAAAGAAAAATAAAAAGAAACAATAGGACAGGGACGGTAGGCATGTTGGTGCACTTATGCACGCCCCCTAGAGACCTCTTAGGAAAGGGGAGAGGTCAATAGTAGAGAGTCTACTAAGGTTAAAGTTTACTCAATCCTTTGTTCTGGGCTCTTGGCATTTTGACCAGGAGCCCCTTTCCTTGGAGTACTCCAATAAAAAGCAAGCAGAAAGGCTGCACCTCATGTTTGGTATCCATCATTGGCTTTGGCACCAGGCTCAGACCCAAATTGGGAACAACATCACTGTCCAAGTCTGCCATCAGCTCTGCAGGGCTGCCAACCTTGAGTGATAGTTTGGAGTGAGACACTGCGAGGGAGCGAAGCGACCGAGGGGGGGATGGTGTGGAAGGGGGGTGTCCCCCCTTCCACGGTAGGGAGCTTTGACAATTTTACATTTTAAATGGTGCAATCTGATGCATACTTTAGTCATGATTTGGACATATACATACATACATACATGCAAGCAGCACCAATGTACTTGAACCGGATTTGTAAGATATTAATAATGCAGTTCACTGACCATGAATAATTGAAGTTCCTGACTTGTAACTGCAGTATTCTACCTCAACTGACTTTATTAGCTTAGTGATGTACTATAAACCACTATAGGATGAATTCAATGTGCAACAAAAAGACAAAAAACCCGAAACAACTACAGAGATAATGCAAATACATCAATGGGTATTCTTCTTTCTGTATCAAATACCATACTACATGCCAATATCAAATGCCATAGTCTCAGTCTTTAATTATATACTAACTTGTTGACTGAAATAGGGGTTCATAATTTCAGACATGTATAAACTAAACATTTAATCGAATAATGAGTGCTTCATATAAATATACATATTGTTAACTGTAAAACTCATCTACTGTATTCTGAAGCTTGGCCCTAGCTTTCATCATAGAAGCTATAGAACCAAAACAAAGCCCTGGTAGAGACTAAAAAATACAGCAAGTGCAGCTCTTGATTCACAAGGAAACTCTGGAATAGCAGTTGAATGCCACAGGTTAAATACTACACTTCATCACAGATGAACTGTCAACTCTAATAATTTAGCGGGTTTCTGGTGTGGCGGCCTGCTGTGCGGCCGTACAATATTTATTGGGTAAGTTTAGATTCTGAACTTAATGGTCTTACTGCTCTTTGGATGGTAAATTGTGTTAAGATTAGAATATGTTCTAGTTGAGTCAGGGCTATCCCAATTTGGGGCTGAGAAGCCTACTGGCATCAAAAAAAGTCCTTATTGAGTCCTTATCTAAGGGTTTGAAAATATGATAATAATGTAGTACAGTCCTGTCGATCTGGTGCATGGAGACCTAGGATTTAAACTCAAAGGAGAAAGAGGAAAAAGTGATTCCTTCTTCTGAAACAAAGCCATTACGGAGTGGCTTCCATTTAACCACCAAAGATGTTTCTTTATTTTCTCTGGCTGGATTTCTGACCCAGGGGAGAAAGACCATTTAAAAAAGCAAAAAGGACAGAAAGAACACCAAGAAAGAATGGGACAACCCCCCCCCAAAAAAAGAGATCCAACACAACTCTGAATAAAATTATTATTATTTTAAATTTTATTATTATTATAATTATTATTACCACCCCTTTACACGCCTTATGCTCTCTTTTAGCTGATCCAAAAGAGTCTTCCCAAACCAGCAAGGCGAGAAGCGCACCAGGCTGATCTATAAAGGGGCTGGGCAGCTTTTTTGCAAAATAGAAAGGTTGGAGGACTGACAGGATTACATCTCTGGCAGTGGACAATTCAGCTTTGCTTACCAGGGTTATTACTGGCCGAGGCTGTTGCCCGCAAAAGAGGCTTTGCCAGCCCCCTCGTGTCCTTCTTTGGAAAGGGCAGCTGGCTTGTCCCAGAGGACATTGCAGAGAGGGAGAGGGTGGGGAAAAGTGGCTGCGAGCGCCCCGGGCGGGAAGAAGCCTCCTGCTCTTCGCTTTCCTGAAGCGATTTGCTAATGATCGGCATCATGCACAGTTACGGGACGCCGGCAGAAGGATTAAGGCGGGAAAAGAGGCGCGGTGGGGTGGCTGGGCAGGGCGGGGTGGCTGGGCAGGGCGGGGCGGCGCTGGGAGCTCATCCTTCTAAGCTAAGGGGAATATTCGGAATATAATCAGAGAATGTAGGGATATTTTTGTACATTCCATGATTTTGGGGGTTTAGCGTGAGATTTCGTTTATCAGAGTGAGACAGTCAAAATTGGTTGAATTGCGTGAGTCTCACGCTGATTGCGTGAGAGTTGGCAGCCATGGCTCTGGCTGGCTGCTGGCAGGCCACAACTGAGATAGCTGTTAAGTGAGCTTTTCCCCGTTTTACATTTAATGACTTTTATTGTTTTATTGATATATCAAATACAAAGAAAAACAAAAATAGGAAATTAAGGGAAGAAAAAAGAGGGGGAAAGAAAATACGGGGTACAAGGGAAGAAAGAAAAAAATGTGTTGACTTCCAACTCTTTTTAGCACAGTACAAGATCACAACATTCCAGCCTCAACTTCTCACATTAGTATATAGCTACCCATTTCTATCAGACCAAATCTATCTCCTCAGAGTTTTGTTCCATTTTCTGACCTTTCTTGCCACAGTTGTCAGGGGAATCACCAGAGTTGTTAGGAGTAAACCGGTCGCTAAGTGAATCTGGATTCCCCACTGAGTTTGCTAGTCAGAAGGTTGCAAAAGGGGATTACATGATCCCGGGACACAGCAATGGTCATAAGTACGAACCAGTTGCCAAGCCTCTGAATTTTGATCCTGTGACCACAGGGAATGCTATAATGGTTGTAAGTGTGAAAAACGGTCATAACTTGTTTTTTTCAGCGCTGTTGTAACTTTGAACGGTCACTAAATGAATGGTTGTAAGGTGAGGATTACCTGTAGCCTTCAAGGGGCTTCAGTCATCTCTGATATTTCTCCTGTCATGAGCACCTGACTGATAGGAAGAAATATTGCTAGAGTAGAGAATGTGTCCTCTAACGGTGTGGATGGTTTTTTCTTTTCTATGTTTTTTAAAGCTTGAGGCTACAGACATTCTCACACTGGTTCATGGTCTGGCTGTTATTAAGTAATTAGCGCAAGGAAATTAATTGTCATCTGTCTCGCCATCAGCATCTGATGGGATAATGAATTCTCTTCCTGGGCCAGCCCACCTGTTGGGGAAAAGGTATATAACTTTGGCCCTTTCAGGTGACTGATAGCATTTCAGAGAGAAGACATGAAATCAATCTCTGAATACAGCTCCTTCTTCTGCAAATTACAACTTAGTCCTTTGAGAGAGAGAAAGAGGGGGAGAGAGAAAGAGAAAATGAGAGAAGAGAAAGAAAGGAGAGAGAGAGAGAAAGAGGGGAAGGCAGGAGATAGAGAGAAAGGAAGGAAGGAGATAGAAAGGAAGGATGGAGAGAGAGAAAGGAAGGAGAGAGAGAAAGGAAGGAGAGAGAAAGAGAGGAATGAGAGAAAGAGAAAGGAGAGAGAGAAAGGAATGAGAGAGAGAGAGAGAGAGAGGGAGAGAAAGGAAGGAGAGAGATATAAAGATAGGAAGGAAAGAGAGAAAGAGAAAGGGAAGGAAAGAGAGAAAGGGAAGCAGAGAGAGAAAGAGAAAGGAAGGAGAGAGGAAGAAGGAAGGAAGGAAGGAAGGAAGGAAGGAAGACTTTTTCAAGTCACAGTGGAGTAACTCTGGAATAAGAATAAATGAAGGCCAAATGTTCTTTTTCAAAAACTTTTTTTTCCTGCTGTATTTTTTTCACTACTTTTTTAAAAGCACTTTTTATACATTTTTACAACTTATACATTTGTATTACAGGTATCATTATGTTCTGTTTGTTTCTCTCTCTCTTTAATTTAAAAGTAACAAAAAATCAAGAATCACTTTGCAGCATAAAATGACGGGCATGCACACTGAATAAATTCTTAAGAATCAAATTTGCTAATGATTTCTTGACCATGGAAAACTGTAATCTTCCAGCTGGGAAAATATCCCTCTTCGTTAAATGCAAAAAGGCATTTTCTTTTGTTTTATTCCTTTATTTCCTTGTTTCATATTATAAATGCCTTGAGAGTATCAGTTCTGTTGTAAAAAGAAAGAGGTAGACAGAGGCTTTAGTCTAAATGTATTCAGTTTGGCAACAAAATCTGTTTGGGGGATTTGTTGCAAATTCATCACTGTGGGTTTAATTAGATCTATTCATTTCTTTAATTATCATTTTGGAAAATGTTCTCCCCATCAAATCTCCACAAATCCTGGGAATCCTTTAAATATAACTATTGACCTTATTTTCTAATGAAGGGTTGGGAAAGTTTTGTCAAAATGTCAGACATGGAATTTTCATTGAAGTCAACAAAGCTTAACTAAGATATTGGTGATGACAATCAAATAGATTTTTGTACCACTTCTGAATCCAAAATATCTTGAAACTGTTGTTGTTTTTTTACGAGTTTAATTATCCTTATTGTTTTTTGTGTTTTTAAATGGCTTTTGTGATTATGTTTTTGGTTATTGCTAGCATTTGTTTTCATTTTTTTTAAATTTGGGAGCTGCCCAGTGGGACACAAGGCTATGTTAAATTCAGTATAAAGTCAATCATGGGACCAACCTGATTTTCCAACCTTGGTTTGTGAAGGTAGTTAAGTCAATACTGCGGTCATTAAGCAGAGCAATGGTTTGCTATTAGAATGGAATGGAATAATTGTTTTCATCATTAGGAAATTTCTCCTAAGAAGATTTTTAGTTGCAACCAAAGAACGGGTTAGTACCGTATTCTCAGTCATCCAGGTCATGGTTGTCCCAAAGGTGCTTTACTCAAGAGGCAACTGCACTTTCTAGTTTTTCTTTGAAGTTGTTTCTCTTCTCATCCAAGAAGCTTCTTCAGTACTGACTGGGATGGCGGGGAATGGTAGGATTTATATTCTTTGCAGGCAACTAGTCATCTGCATTCTTTTAGAGCATCATTGAGGCCACTTGGAAGTTTATCTGTGTCCTCATGGTCACCTAAGTAGGTGTGGAGAAGGCTCCACACCCATGGAACCTCCAAGATAAACTCCAAGTGGCCTCAATGACCCTTTAAAAGGACGCAAATGACCAGCTGTCGGCAAGGAGTATACATCCTTCCATTCCCCACCATCCAGTCAGAGCGAAAGAAGCTTCTTGGATGAGAAGCGAAATGTCTTCAAAGAAAAACCTGAAAGTCCAATTGCCTCCAGTGTTTGGATTCAAATAATTTAACAACTGATTCTCTGCCCTAATGATTTCTTCCAACAACCAGTTCACCAGACTGGTCAGAAACTTAACCGGTTCTCCTGAAGTGGTGTGAACTGGCTGAATCCCACCACTGACAGCCTCTTGAAAAAAGCACCTTTGGGACAACGGGTCAGTCACTGAGTTATAACTGAAGAAGCTTCTTGGATGAGAATGGAAATGTTTCAAAGGGAAAAAAAAAACCAAGAAAAAAGACTCTTTCCCTTTGTTTTTAAAATAACTTGACTGATGCTCTGCATCATCTTGACCACTCCTACCTTGCTTTCACACATGTGCACAGAAACACACCTGCACATTATTGCAGATGTTGGGTTTTTCTTCTCCCTGATTTCTTCCATGAGATGCAGGCATTTTGCTAGTGGTGATGCTTCCACATCCCTGCCTGGGGGGGGGGGAAACGGGTCACAGAGAGAAAAAAAGAAACAAAGGGGAGGGGAGGGACGATTAAGCACGGGTTTGCCTCTCCTTTGCAAATTGTTTATTTTCCCTGCTGTTTTACAAGCTGTTCATCCAACTCTTTTTCTGTTTCTCCAATGCCTGTGAAGCATCTGCTGGGCATAATGTACATGGTGCGTGAGGCATTCAGCTTCACAAATTCTAATGGCTGCTTGGGAGTATTCATCCAACCCACTGAAACCTTTGATCATTGAACATCCTTTTTCTGGGTTTGCATAATATGTTGGAATCCCCTCCCCTGCCTGTGAAATGAAACCAGGTTAATATTTTCCAAGTTGTGATGACCCAAAGGGGTGTAGCACAAAGGCAACACAGTCAGATAATCAGTAGGAGTCCCCCAATGTCCTGGTTACCTTCTGGTCTGAAGAAAAAACTCTCCCAGGGACAGCCGTTAGCTGAAGAGAATCAAGTCCAAAACATGGTCATCAAAAACTGTAACTATAAGACCAATCAAGGCAAAAGGAGGTAATTAGTCTGGCAGGGCAGAAGCAAGAATTCCATATGTGAAGGCACAGTAATAACTCAACTTGGTTGGGAAGAAGCCAGGAATGCAGATAACCAAAGTCAACACAAGATAAACTCATGTCTGCTCTCAGCAGCTACCTCACTCAGCATGCATTTCTTATAAACTTCTTCCCAGCTGTAGCTAATGAAGGGTATCAGGGCCTTTTCCTCCCCCGTAACCCAAGTTACTCCCTTCTCCGTTCCTCCCTGCATGACCTAGGATTGAGGAAGGGGTGGGCCTGGGTCTTCCTCTGAACTCCCTCTCCCTTGTTCTACCTCTACCCTGCTCTGCCCAGCCAGACTTTGCCCTTCTTCTCCACAGCCAATGGAGCCACACTCCCACTCCCTGTCAGCCATTCATCTTCCTCCTGGGATTCAGATTCTGACAGGGGCAAGACACAAGTTTTAGATGGAGGACAATCATTGTTAGGGCTTTACTTAAATGCCTTGTGCAAACACCATTTAAACCATTGTTTGAAGTTACAACAGACCCACCTGAGTCACAATGGCACAGTGGTTACAATGCAGTACTGCAGCTAATTCTACTGACTGACAGCTCCCTGCAATGTGGCAGTTCAAATCTCACCAGGCTCAAGGTTGACTCAGCCTTCCATCCTTCAGCAGTTGGTAAAATGAGTAGCCAGACTGTTGGCGGGCAATAGTCTCACTGTAAACTGCTTAGAGAGGGCTGTAAAGCACTGGGAAGCAGTATATAAGTCTAAGTGCTATTGCTACCAGCAGTGGGTCTATGACAATTCACCACATCCAATTCGCCCCAAATTTGAGCATTAGTTCATCATCATTCAGCCACCCTTTATGATTATTTGCCACTTAACAAATTAGCCTGTAATTCCTCTATCTGCATACAACATGATGATCTTTATCAAAACTAGTTTTTCTAAAAATTCACTGTCCCCGAGAATGTTCAACCAATGCATATCTATGCATTGGCTTGTTCACACAAGGCAAAAAATATCAATAGTTGATTTGAATCAACTTCCCTTTATGCAGTGCAAGGCCAGGAAAATTGCCAATTTTTTTTTTTAAATCCAATTGTGCTTAGCACCAACCCTGCCAAACCATTTCTTTTCAGCATTCTAATCGTTCTGACAAGGTATAAATTGCTCTGCAGATTGCAATAATGCCCCCTTGTGAGAAGATAGCTGTTTCCAGGAAAGACAGAGGAAACCATTCTGTAGACCAACTGATATTTGAGCCGAAATGTGTGGCTTTGCTGTTAAGACCCCAAAGCAATGCTGGAGTCCAGCACGATCATTACTAGGAAACAAGAACAAAGAAACTGTTTTCATACCATAGCAACCAGCAAGGAACATCACCAACTTTATTGTTTTGGACCGCTATGTTCAGCCTGGATCATCTTGAGTTCAGAAAGGAGGTTGACTAATGGGAAAGGACACAATGACACGAGACGTAGGCACACAAAGATCCGAATATGTTCAGGAGAGAGAAAAGGACAATAAATCCAAATGGGTTTTGAAGAATGCAGCTAGCAGAAACAGTCATATTTTGCTTGGCCTATAATTCTGAGAACAGGACATGGAGCAGTGGAAGAAGTTTAAAAAATGGGTCCCTCAAGCCAACTCCAAGATAAAAGCTACCTGACATTTATACAGAATAACAAGAGTTGGAAGGGACCTTAGAGGTCTTCTAGTCCAACTCACTGCTCAAGCAGAAGACCCTACACCATGCTGGACAGATGGCTGTTCAGAATAGTGTAGGATCACCCCAAAGAGTTGTTGTTGAGGGGGAAATTGGAGGAGGAAGGAGTATTAGGTATGTTCTCCATCCGGAGTTATTTATACAAATAATAAAGAATGGAATGGAATGGAAGAGGAGAGGGGAGGAGACGGATGAGCGGAGCAAAGGTGGAATTCAAATTTTTTAACAACCGGTTCTGTGGGCATGGTAGGTGGGTGTGGCCATGTGACTGGGTGCAGCTTTTTTGCAGCAACACCCCCCCCTTTTTTTTTTGCCTCCTGGGCCTCAGGGAAGCCTCCTGGGGGGGCACTTTTGCTCTCAGAAGGCTTCCCTGGCACCCAGAAAGCTTCCCAGAAGGCTTCCCTGGCACTCAGAAAGGCAAAAAAACAGAGCTGGAGAGGGTCCGCAGCACGATAATGTCGCACATGTGCAATAAGGACTGACTGGGCAGAGAAGGGAGGGGCAGGCAGAAAGGGGCGGGGCCAGCCGGGGCATGATTTGCCAGTTCTCCAAACTGCACAAAATCATAACAACTGGTTCTATAGAATCAGCCTGAACCGATAGAATCCTACCCCTGGGAGAAGAGGGGAGAGGAGAGGAGGGAAGGGGAGGGGGGAGAGGAGAGGAGAGGAGAGGAGAGGAGGGAAGGGGAGGGGAGGGGGGAGAGGAGAGGAGAGGAGAGGAGAGGAGAGGAGAGGAGAGGAGAAAATGAATAGAACAGAACAAAAGAACAGAACTGAATAGAATAGAACAGAATACTTTATTGATGTCATGGAACACACAAGAAATTTGTGCATAAGTTCTCAGTGTGTACATAAAAACAAACAGGTGATCTCATAGACCATGAATCATGCTATCTGATCATAAATCGTAAGATACAAACAGCAATGGATAAATCATAATATACCAATGGGAGAAGGTAATAGGAAAGATGGAAGTGAGGAAGATGAGAAAGATGACAACAACAACAGCAACAATAACAATAATAATAATAATAATAATAATAATAATAATAATAATAATACAACTCACTACATGGGTAAATATCTTTAGGCCTAAGACAGGGCTGCAGGAATTAGGAGTTTAGCAGAGTGATGGCACGGAGGAAGAATTCCTGACAGTGAGAAATAGATAAATTCTCCTTTAATGAAGGTCATCGTGATTGCCATTCATTCTTACATGACAGATATTAGTGGCCTTGTCACATGTACAACCCCCCAAAATTGGGACTTCCACCGCTGAACAGGAACACTGCCAAGATACATAAGTATAACCAATTCATGAGCGTCATATGAGCCATATGGGATGGCTTAATTTACTTTCGTATAGAAAATTATAATAAAACTGTAACCAATGGGGAAAAAGTGAAAATTTGAGGGGCCCCTTCAGACTGTGATAATCTTAAATTGAAGCTTGTTTAGCTCATTAGACAAGTGGTTATGACCAAAGCCTTGGATTTTATTGGTGCCTCTGGTGGATTCCATCATGGGTTAGGACTGCTTCTGTTGTCTCAGTGGAAGACCAACTGGAGCCAGGATTAACTTCAGACTCTGGATCCAGCCCTCCTTATAGGAAGCCTTTTTTTTTTAAGGCCATAATATATACAGGCAGTCCTCAACTTACAACTATTCCTTTAGTGACTGTACAAAGTTACAACAGCACTGAAAAAAAGTGATTCATGACTCACGATCATCAGAGGTGGTATTCCACAGATTCTGTCCAGTTCCGGAGAACCAGTAGCGGAATTTTTTAGTAGTTCGGAGAACCGGCAAAACCACTTCTGACTGGCCCTGCCCCCATCTATTCTCTGCCTCCTGAGTCCCAGCTGATTGGCTGGGTCTTCTTTTGTTGTCCTGCACAGGAGAACAGAGCTGGAAAGCAGGTTAGTGGGGTGGGGAAGGAATGCAATTGTGCAGTAATCTTTCCCCGGGAGTGGGGAGGGAATGGAGATTTTACAGTATCATTTCCCTGCCACCCCCACCAAGCCACCCCCACAGAACCGGTAGTAAAACAAAATTTAATCCCACCACTGATGTTCATGCTTAGGATGATTGCAGCATCCTTGTGATCAGTGATCAAATTTCGGGAGCTTGGCAACTGGCATGTATTTATCCCAGTTGCACTATAAAGTCCTAGCTGGGGAAATCAACAAATGAAATACAGGTATTTCATCAACTGACAACTGTCAGGATTCTGGCAGTTACTCCGATGAAATCATGAGTCTCAAGCCAGACTCCCAAAACTTCAAAGGATTTATTGGAATTCAACATGTCGGCATGATCTGGATGTAGCCGAGTCTGAGACAGGTAATTCACTGTCACCCTTGACCCTGCTTTTCCCTCCACCCATCTGGGTATATCATAATTCGTATTCTCCAACGAAACATGTCCGTAGCCAAGAGTCAACAATCATGCTCTCCAATTAGATTTTTGCGCAGCTTCAGTCATCTAATCAGTCTCTGAAGAAAATATGAATGGAATGTACTTTCAATTCCACACTGCTGCCTGCTCTTTGAAACTCCGCCCCCCCTTCTTTCTGTTGGCAACTATAAAACATGTATAGAAAATGTTTTATGAGTTGACAACAACAGTTCATTTAGTGATTGTTTGAAGTTGCAACGTCATCCCCCCAAAAAAGGGGGGGATTTAGGACCAATTCCACACTTAGGACCGTGGCAGCATCCCCGTGGAGTATTGATTGTATGATTACATGATCAGAATTTAGGCCACTTGCCAACCAGTTCATATTTATGATGGCTGCAGTGGCCCGGGGTCCCATGATCCCCTTTTGCGACCTTCTGACAAACAAAGCCAGTGGAGAAGTTCAGGTTCATTTAACATCCCTGTTACTAATTTAACAATGGCGGCAAATAACTTAACAGCTGTGGCCAGGAAGGTTGCAAAACAGGGCCAAACTCACTCACTTCAGCTCTGACTGGAAGAAGCTGAAGAAGATTCTTGGATGAGAAGCGAAATGTCTTCAAAGAAAAAACAGAAAGTCCAGTTGCCTCTTGAAAAAAAAGCACCTTTGGGACAACCGTGACCTGGATATGATCAGTTCTGGTGCCTGGATTTTTGCAACCCTGCTGACTCTATTGACCTCCTGAACTGACCAAGAGAAACCATCGGTTCTCTCTTCTTCGGCTTAGGAGGTGTGGTCCCAATCCATTTAACGACTCCCCAGATCTTATCACATGCCATTTTTTCCCAACTCTCCCTGCCATGGTCAACTTTTCTAGCCAGTCCCTGCAGGCTAAACTGAGGCTGACCACAGGAGCTGTCTGGCTGTCTGAAACTATTTATCCATCCATCCATCCATTCCAGCTCCCGATTCCAATGGTGAAAAGCCTGACTTCCTTTCCAGATCTTCTCCTTTCATTATGGTTTCTGTGTCTAGGCTGGCAAACTCTGGTCATCTAGCAGAAGGGGGACAACTCGCTATCTGTCTGTTGCATTGTCTGCTGAATCCTGCTCCAGAGTTTGCCAACTCAGATAGACTAAGCTATAGCTTTCCTCTACTCTATAACAGTCCATGGGGATCAGAAATAGGAGGGAGAGCTGCAGATTAGAAGGAAGGACAAATAAGAGGCTACTGAGCCCAGAGAAATATACTTTCAGATTCTGTTCATGCAAAATTGTGAGTCCTAGTTCCACCTTAGGCAGTGATGGCTAACCTATGACACGCGTGTCACTTGTGACACGCCGAGGCACTTTGACTGACACACCTGTTGGTGTGGGGAAAACCTGCACATTTAGAGGCTGCCTGTGCTCTGCTCCAATCCCTGCTCCCTGCTTGTTGGATGGAGGCCTGGTGTCACCGCTGCCGTGAGATCTTTGCAGCAGAGAACCGCTTTTAACCGCCATAAACTGAGGTTTGTCAGTTTCATTAACTCAGGAACGCTACAGGAGGAAAGGAGATCCATGAGGTTCACAGCCCTGTAAGATGGCCTTCCGATCCCCACATCCTGCACCTGCAGCCCTGAGACCAGGGAGACGAGTTTCACAGCCCTGTGTGATCACCCCAGCCCAGTCCGTCATAGACCAAATTATTGATATTTCTTGAAGTGACACATGACCCGAGGAAAGCTACACTTTTTCCCAATTTTCAACACACCAACCTAAAAAGGTTAGCCATCACTGACCTTAGGCATAAAAAGCCAGCTGGGTGACTTTAAGCCAATTATGGTGAATTCTAGTCCTGCTTTAGGCATGAAAGCCAACTGGGTGACTTTGGGCCAATCACCCGGAGATGGTGAGTTCTAGTTCTGCTTTTGGCATGAAAGGCAGCTGTGTGACATTGGGCCAATCACCAGGAGACTGGAAATTCTAGTCCTCCCTGAGGTATGAAAGCCAACTGGGTGGCTTTGGACCAATCACCACAAAATAGTGAGTTCTATTCCCACCTTTGGCATGTCTTTTGGCCAATCACCAGGAGACTGGGAATTCTAGTCCTCCCTTAGGTATGAAAGCCAGCTGGGTGACTTTGGACCAATCATCAGGACACTGTGAGTTCTAGTCCTGCCTTAGGCATAAATGCTGACTGGGTGTCCTTGGACCAAATCACCCGGAGATGGTGAGTTCTAGTCCTGTCTTAGGCATGAAGGCCAGCTGAACTTTGAGACACTCCCTCAATCTCTCTCTCAGCCCAGTCCCACCTCACAGGGTTGTTGTGGGGAAAATAGGAGATGGAAGGAGTGTTATGCCCTCTCACCACCTTTAATTACTTATAAAATAATAAGGGCTGGATAAAAGTCTAATAAATAATATAACCTTGCAATAACATTAGAGTTCATACTTCTGGATGGACTGCAAGACTTCAGACACAATTTTCTATTTGATTTGTAAGTAGCCAAACCTGGCAGCTTCTTTGGCATTTTAAAACATTCGAAGAGCTGCAATTGAAAGGGATCCAAAGGCCTTTGAAAAGCAAGCAAGCAAGTCCAGTGAGGACAAGAGAAGCTGCCTTTCAGCTTCTCCTTGGGAGCTCAAGAGGTAGGAAGGAAAGAAAACTGAAGGAGAGATTATCTGACTGTCAACATGCATGCACATGGCATTCAACCCACGCCAAGCAACCTCAGGCTATGGCATCCTGCCATTAAAAAGAGGAATGAAGAAAAATCCCCTTCAGATATGCATGGAACATCGGGACAAATTCTCAATTAAGCTGCAGTTATGGCTCTTCCTTGCTCTTGTTTGTAGAGTCAGCGCTGACAATAGCCTAGTCTGGCAATAAAAGTGTTGTCAGCACAGAAGCAATTAGGCCTCACGTCTTAAGAGATACAAAGAGCCAAGCGTGAGATTTGTTGTTGTTGTTGCTGTTGTTGTTGTCGTTGTTGTTGCTGCTGCTGCTGTTCTGGCTTGCAAACTGTGCCTTAGAGCTCACAATAGAAAAATTAAACCACGTACGGACTAGCGTTCGTTCCATTTATTCCCATTTCACCTTTCAGGATTCCCATCCGATTGGAATGGAGGAGATAAAAGGGGTGAAGGGATCCAATGAGGCAGCTTCTACTCTGGAAATGGCTGCTAGATTGAGTGCAGGCTGTACCTCCCTCCCCCTCCTGTCACTCTCTGATAACCTCTTCAAATCAAATCAAATCAGAGTACAACATGTCTCCAACGAGATGGCTGAGCCTCCCTTTGTTGCACACACTCCCAACACAACTCACAGTGAAGACATAAAGACCCTACCCCAGTGAATCCTACTAACAAACACACAATCTTATTGCACCATGTGAACATTGCACAACACGCTGCCCCGCAAGTCTACCCTACTATGTTGACATGGAGTTATTTTCCATTCAGGAGTCTGACAGCCCATGGGTAGAAACTGTTCTTCAGCCTGTTGGTGTGGCTGGCTATGCTTCTATACCTCCTACCCAATGGTAGGAGAGTGAAGAAGTGCTGACCAGGGTGTGAGTCATCCCTGAGGATTTTCCTCACTCTGTGATGACCCAGAGTGTAACACAAACATAACAAAATCCAAAATGTAAATAAATGCCCTTTAATGCCTCCAACTTGGCCCCACTGTTCAATAATTCTCACTTGGAGATAAAACTTGTGCCGCAGCTTCCTCACCTCTCAGCAAGCAGGAGCAACATACTTAACAGTTCACAGGCACTGTTTGGAAACTGAAACAGTATTTGTTGTGTGAGCAGGAAGGAGACAGTAAGGAGCCTGGGCATGGCTTAGCTCAACTATTCTGTACTAAAGCTGCTTGGTGCTGTGAAACTAATACGGAAGCTGAAACTCCTCTCCCCTGCTTGTGTTTTGCATTTGGAACAGATTTATTTTCAGGTGGGGAGGGAGAGTAGAACTCCTTAGCATCAGAGCATGTTAATAATAATATACGAAATACTAATGCTCTGATGGTCATTTTGAAAAATCCTTTCTTAGTGAGCACCTAGAAGCCAAGAGGAACATACGTGTCAAATTTCAAGTTTGTAGGCTTTATGATTCCGGAGATTTTGTGATGATGCATGAGTGGTATTTCGCTTTTGTATATAGAAAAAAAAGATATAGATAATGAAAAGAAGGACTAAGGGTGACAGTAGTCTTCCAATATCTCAGGGGCTGCCAAAAAGAAGAAGGGCCAATCTATTCTCCAAAGACAAGAAGTGACGACTGGAAGACCATTAAATAAAGGTCCAACCTAGAACTAAGGAGAATCTTTCTCAGAACAATTAACCAGTGGAACAGCTTGCCTCCAGAAGCTGTGGGTATTTCAACACTGGAGGTTTTTAGGAAGAGATGAATCTGAAATGATGTAGGGTTCAATTGAACAGGAGGGGCTGGACTAGAAGACCTCCAAGATCCCTTCCGACTCGGTTGGTTGGTATTCCTTTCCCCCAAATACTTATGTCCTTCAAGAGAAACAGGTAGTCCTCGACTTACAACAGTTCATTTAGTGATGGTTCAAACTTACAACTGCACCGAAAAAAGTGACTTATGAACCTTTTTCAAACTTACACTGAGCTGGGGTGACAGCTCGCATGCCCAGAGAGAGGGCTGTGCATGCCACCTCTAGCCTGCGTGCCATAGGTTCACCATGAAGGGCTTAGAGAGTGTTGTAAAAGCACTATGGGGCAGTATATAAGTGCTATTTCTAGTGCTATAATTTTTGAGTGTTGGCAGGAACCTTCTTCCTTCCACAATGAATCCAATTCCTCTTTGTTCCCTTCTCTAAACTGGATTTCAACCCCACGAAAGGAACTGGGCAGTGTCCCTTCCCTTGTCCTCCTCCCCTCTCTTGGCCGCTGATAACTCATTGGCCCACTGACCTTCAGAAGCAAATTACAAGTCATGGAGCCTCATAAAAAGAGAACCGGATTGCTGAAGAAGCGTTTTTTTATTAGGAGTGAATTATGGGCATCGTGGGAGCAATTGTTTCATTGGACGATTTGTGTGAGCTGGATAATTTAGTAATCTTATAAAAAGCACTGTTTCCTTTCTGATTTATTGCCCCGCGAAGGACTGGAGACCCTAAAAGACATTTGGAAGATATTTCTACGTCCATAAATCTAGATAAACCAAATGATATATATGATGTTCAGAATAGTCATGAAAGCACTCAGAAGAACAAGATGTGGTGTGCATCCTACAAGTGTCCCAACCTTAGGCAGATGTTAAGAGTTGAGTAGAGCTGGAAGGGACTTTGGAGGTCTTCTAGTCCAACCTTTTGCTCAAGCAGGACACTTCATACCATTTCTGACAAGGGGTGGTCCAGTCTCATCTTAAAAACCTCCAGTGATGCAGCACCCACCTTCTGGAGGCCAGCTGTTCCATTGGTTAATTGTCCTCACAGACAGTAAGTTTCTCCTTAATTCCAAGTTCTGTCAGGGTTCTAAGTAATAGATCCATTGCAAGCAACAACTCTGAGGGAGGTAGATTCCTAAAAGAATAGCTTTATTGGAAATATCAAATGGGCACATATCTGGTGAGAACCAGCTCTGAGGTGGTATTCAGCATGTTCTAACCAGTTCTGGAGAACCAGCAGCGGAAATTTTGAGTAGTTTGGAGAACCAGCAAATCCCACCTCTGACTGGCCCTGCCCCCATCTCTTCTCTGCCTCCCGAGTCCCAGTTGATTGGCTGGGTTTTCTTTGGTTGCCCTGCACAAGAGAATGGAGCTGGAAAGCAGGTTAGTGGGGTGAGATTTTGCAATAACCTTCCCCCAGGAGTGGGGTGGGAATGGAGATTTTACAGTATCCTTCCCCTGCCATGCTCAACCAAACCACGTCCACCAAGCCACACCCACAGAACTGGAAGTAAAAAAATAATAATCCCCTTATTAAAAGTAACCCCCCCCCCAAGTCCCAAACAATCAGTCACATGGCCCCATCAGTGCAGCGTCCGCTGGTCTGGTGACATCACTCCTCCCTCCTCCAGACAGGTATGAGATCGTCCTTGGTTCCCAGGAGAAAAAATATTATTTTGACTACACATCCCCAGATATCTCTCATCCCCCCCCCCCCCACCCACAACTCCCTATCCCTCTCTCCAGTGTGGCAACATTGAAGCTCCAAAATGGCTTCTGCCAAGTCAGCTTCAGGGTTGACAGGTTGCTTCCCTCCTTGGTTAGTTTCCATCCATTGCTTCTTGTCCTGCCTTCTGGTGCTTTGGAAAATAAGTTGACCCCCTCTTCTTTGTGGCAGCCCCTCAAATCAGTGGTGGGATTCAAAAAAAATTACTACCAGTTCTGTGGGCATGGCGTGGCTTGGTGGGCGTGACTTGGTAGGTCTGGGAGGGGAAGGATATTGCAAAATCTCCATTCCCTCCCCACCCCACTAACCTGCTTTCCAGCTCCGTACTCCTGTGCAGGGAAACAAAAGAAGACCTAGCCGATCAGCTGGGACTTGGGAGGCGGAGAATAGATGGAGGCAGGGGCCAGTCAGAGGTGGTATTTGCCGGTTCTCCAAACTTCTCAAAATTTTCACTGCTGCTTCTCCAGAACTGGTCAGAACCCGCTGAATACCATCTCTGCCTCAATAACTGCCTAGAATTCTGCTATCATATCCCCCTAGTTCTCGTTTTCTCTAGATTAACCAATTACTGCAACCGTTCTTCCTATGTTTTAGTCTCCAGGCCTTTCAGTCATTTTAGTTGCTCTTCTCTGCATTTTTTCCAAAATCTCAACAACTTTTTTTTGTAATGTGGTGACCAAGACTGGATACAGTACTCCAGGTGTGAGGTCTTACTAAGGATTTATAAAGCAGTACTAATACTTACCGGGATTTTGATTCTATGCCTCTGTTTATACAACCAAGAGGAAGAGGAGGAGGAGAAACAGGAAGATGATGAGGAGGACATCACAGGAAGGATATGTTTCGACTTTGGGTGTTGTTAACCTAGAAAAGGCCAAAAGAGATCCTGGACACAGTGATGGGGACAAGATCATTTAAGCTACACGTCACCCATAATAGAGCTAACCTGCACATTTTGTGAACTGAAATCCACAAAACTTCTGTGCTTCCTAAATTTGGTAGTGCGATTCTCAGCTCAAAGCGTGTACGCAAATATGTGCATTTTCAAAGGCAAGCTGTTAAGTTCTGCGCATGGACGCAAGGATGGAGACGAGTCAGTGAACAGTGAACTTCAAACTCTTTATTAACATGGTGCAACAATGGCCACAACGGCCCCTTTATATAGGCAAGCTCTTGAGTACTTAGCCAATAAGCACACAGGGAGCGCTAGCTCCATTAACTAATAGGGAAGGCTCGTTAATAGCCAATCAGATTCTCCTGAACGGACCAATCCGATCTCGCTATTATTGGCCAATCAGAAGTGCAGGGCCAGAACCCTGCACTTTACTTTAAGCTTTTAATAAACTTTATTCAAGCACTTTTATTGATTCACAACACAAGCTGCCATTCGAGTTTGCATATGTCTTGGAGAAACGGCCTACAAAAATCAGGATGTTCATGTTTTATTTGTAATTGCAAGCTGCTGCAGAACAAATTGCTGAATTTACATAACTGAAAAGCCAGAAGTCATCTGTTTTGATGTTCCTTAAATGCATAATCCATAGCTAGGCTGGAGTGAGGTCCCCAATTACTTCTGATGCATTATAAAGCTTTGATTGGAGATTCAGGAAGCCTTGCTGGATTCATACAATATGCAAAGTCTTTTGCAACTTCAGTTTGTAACAGAATAACGGAATAACAGAATAATAGAATATCAGAATAACAGACTCGAGATAACGAAATCATGAAATAACGGAATAGGAGAATAACTGAATATCAGAAAAACAGAATATTGGAAAAACACAATATCGGAGTAACAGAATAATAGACTAACGAGCTAAGAGAATTGGAAGGGACCTTGGAGGTCTTTTAGTCCAACTTCACTTAAGCAGGAAACTATAACATTTCAGACAAATAACTGTCCAGTCTTTTCCTACAAACCTCCAGGGGGCTGGACTACAAGGTCCTTCCAACTATGTTATTCTATATTCTGAATATTTTCTTTGTTTTTTGTTTTTGCAAGCCAATGTTTTTTTTTCATCAGCTGTTTTACCTGCATTACACTGAACCAATTCTGTTGCAGACTCTCACTAACTTGAAGGATTTTCCTTCCATGATCTACTTGAAATGTTGGACATTATGGAAGCAGAAGATCACCAAATCACTTCTGGAGGCAAGTTGTTCCACTAATTAATTCTTCTAATTAATTCTTAATGATTATTAATTGTCGATGAAACCCCAACTGGAGCATTCGCACATTGTTCTAACCCATCTATCAAGGGAACCTGTTTCTTTTCTCTGGTTTAAAGGCAATGTCTCAGGTTGTCTGATCAGGTGAATGTAGATGTCAGCAAGACATCCCCTAGCCTTCTACATTTCCAGATTTACACATTGCAAGGGATCTGTATTTCAGCAATTAAACTGGACCAAAGGACACCAAGGTCAATGAACTTCAATTACAGCCAAGGTGGCTAGTCTAGCATCTTAATATCACGCATCCGTTTCCTGTTATTCCTGAAGCAAGAGACAAAACATGTGCAGTTTTAAGGTGATGCCATTACAAGGTAGGATGCAGATTCTGCTTTACAGGCCATTAAGAATTAATCTTTCTGCACTGTCTGGGTCCAATTCAAGGTTCTGGTTGTCACCTTAAAAGCCTCACATGATATGGGACAGGATATTTGAAGGACCTTCTTTTCTTTTCTACTTCACCCACCAGAACAGGGAGGCAAGGAATATTATGGATCTCCTCTCTTAAGAAAGTTCATGTAGTGGAACCAAGAAGTAGGGCTTTCTCAGTGATGGCTCCCTCCCTGTGGAACATCATCCCTACAGAGATAAGATTGGCCCTGACCAGTGGTGGGATTCAATTTTTTTTTACTATTGGTTCTGTGGGCCTGGCTTGGTGGGCGTGGCAGGGGAAGGATACTGTAAAATCTCCAGTCAGAGGTGGGATTTGCCAGTTCTCTGAACTACTCAAAATTTCTGCTACCGGTTCTCCAGAACTGGTCAGAACCTGCTGAATACCATCTCTGACCCTGAGCTTGACACTGTTTTGAAAGTTTCTGAAGACATAATTCTGTCAATGGGCCTGGAGGCCCCAGAGTGATATGGAGCCCATCAAATGGTTAGTTTGATTACTATCACCAGGGAGGATAGGGGTTTATTTTTATTTTTAATTTGGAGTTTTATTTCCGGAAGCTGCCCAGAGTCACCATGAGTAGCCATAATTGATTTTTAATTAATTTTATTATTGTGAATTCTAGTCCTGCCTCAGCTACGAAAGCCAGTTGGCTTTCGTAGATGGGAGAGTTTGGGCCCATCACCAGGAAACTGTGAGTTCTAATCCTGCCTTAAGAATGAAAGCCAGCTGGGTGACTTTAGATCAATCACCAAGAAACCGTGAGTTCTAGTTCCACCTTAAGCATGAAAGCTGGCTGGATGACTTTGGCCCAATCACCAGGAGACAATAAATTCTAGTCCCGCCTTCACATAAAGCTGATTGGGTGATTTTGGGCCAATCACCAAGAGACTCTGAGTTCTAGTTCCACCTTAGGCATGAAAGCTGGCTGGATGACTTTGGGCCAATCACTTTTTCTCACCCCAGCCCACCTCACAGGGTTGTTGTTATGGAAAAAATCAGAGGAGGAAGGAATATTAGATACATTTGCCCTTTTGAGTTATTTATTTTTTTAAAAGTAAGGGCAGGATATGAATAAACAGATTTCCAATGCAAATAATCTGGTGTATTGAGAACAGTTTTAAAACTGGACACCTCAGAACTTTGATGGATGTAGAGTCAGCTTTCAAAACCATGCAAATGACAAAGAAGGACTCTTTTCTGTCCTTTATTTAAAATCCCTTACCTGTTATTGCCACTGCTGCATCATCGGAAATACTTACCTGGACATCAGGAAGGACAATGGAAAGACATCTGAAGGGGAGGCAAGAAAAAAAATTTCTGGCTTGAGACTGTATGTTTCTTTCACTGCAGTTGTTATTTGTTTTTCCTGTTTAATAAACAGTAACTCCCTTTCTCCCATCTGGTGCACAGTTGATCAAGATTTGCAAAACCGTTTATAGTAGCTTTTTCGTGTGGGTGGAAAGTGAGAAGAATAGTAAGAAAGGAATTGTATACAGGTAGTCAGATTTAACAGATAATCAGAGTTGGAAGGGACCTTATAGGTCATCTAGTCCAACCCCCCACCCAAGCGTTAGACCCTACACCATTTCTGACAAATGGTAGTCCAATCTCTTCTTGAAAGTCTCAACTGATGGCACTCCCACAACTTCTGAGGGCAAGTTTGTTCAGTTTCCATCCATTGTTCCTTGTATGGCTTTTGGGTGTTTGGGTAAATAGCTTGACCCCCTTCCTCTCTGTGGGAGCCCCTCAAATATTGGAGCACTGCTATCATGTCTTCCCTGGTCCTTCTCTTCACTAGACTAGCCATGCCCAGTTCCTGCAACCATTCTTCATGTGTTTTAGTCTCCGGTTCCCTAAACATCCTGGTTGCTCTTCTCTGTGCTTTTTCTAGAATCTCAACATCTTTTTTAAAGTGCGGTGACCAAAACTGGATGCAGTACTCTTGGTGTGGTCTTACTAAGGCTTTATAGAGTGGTATTAGTACCTCCCTTGATCTCAATTGTATCCCTCTGTTAATACAATTTAGGATTGCATTAGCTTTTTTAGCGGCGGCTGCACATTGCTGGCTCATATTTAGCTGGTTGTCCACTAAGACTCCAAGATCCCTCTGGCAGTTACTGCTGTTGAGCCTGGTTTCACCCAATCCTCAATTCAGTCCTCGACATATGACCCACAATTGAAACCAAAATTTATGTTGCTAAGCAAGACATTTATTAAGTGAGTTCTGCCCCATTTTACGACATTTCTTGCCACTGTTGTAAAATTAATCACTGCAATTGTTAAATTAGTAACACGGTTGTTAAGTGAATCTGGCTTCCCCATTGTCAGAAGGTCGCAAAAGGGGATCACATGACACCAGGACACTGAAACCGTTTTAGATATGAACCGGTTTATTTTATTGATTGATTGATTTGATTTGTCAATCATGTACAAGATAATAGGTATAAGTATAAACATGAGTAAGAATACAGAAAACAGGTATAAATAAATGGAGACAATAGGACAGGGACGGTAGGCACGATGGTACACTTATGCACGCCCCTTACAGACCGCTTAGGAAAGGGGTGAGGTCAACAGTGGATAGTTTGAGGTTAAAGGAGTGGTGGTTAGAGGATATAACAACAGTCAGGTAGTGTGTTCCAAGCATTGACCACTCTGTTGCTGAAGTACTTCCTGCAATCAAGTTTGGAGCAGTTTTCATTGAGTTTGTATCTGTTGTGTGCTCTTGTATTGTTGCGGTTGAAGCTGAAGTAGTTATTGATGGGTAGGACAATGTAGCAGATAATTTTGTGTACTAGGCTTAAGTCCAACCATAGGTGGTGTAATTGTAGGTTGTCCAAGCCCAAAATTTCAAGCCTGGTGTTATGCCCCTGTTGGAGTCTGACTCTGAGGGAGAGGAGGAACAGGCGACAGGGAGTGGGAGTGTGGCTCCGGAGGTTGTAGAAGAAACTAGGGAAGGGCGCAGGCCATCTGGGCATTCAGAGGAAGACCCAGGCCCATTCCCTCTTCATCTTAGGGCATGCAGGGAGGAAAAGATAAGGGAGAAACGTGAATGGCATGGTCTATGGGGGAGGAAAGGGCCCTGATCCCCTTCATGGGCTGCAGCTGTGAGGACTGTTTACAAGGACAAATTGTGCATGGCCCAGTGCTGGAAGCAAAGCGTGAAATATTTCTAGTTTGTCAGTTCTTATCTGAGTTCTGGCAACCTTCCCAGTGTGTGTATTTTGATATCTGTGGACTTCTTCAAGCCCTTATTCTGCCTTGTCTCATTAATTGCTTCAGTGTGGTTTGTGTTGTTTTTTCTATTTCTAATTTATATGTATTTTGAGTTTGAACTGCATTTCTTCCTTTTTGCAACTGTTTGTGGGGGAGTTTTTTCTCCAGTTAATAATAAGTGGAGCTTTGAAGCCAAGTTGAAGGAATTAAAGGGACTTCACCTGTTTTTGTGACTTTGTTGCTTTTGTATCCCTCCCGGGTCATCATGTGGTGATTGTGGGACTTTGGAATGCTGCAACCATAATAAATACATGCTGGTTTCCAAGCAGCCATAATTTGATCATGTGACCAGGGGCATGCTGCAACAGTTATAAGGCTCATTGAAAATCAGTTTTTTTCAGTGCCGTTTTAACTTCAAACACTCGCTAGCAAGTGATTGTAAGTTGAGGATAACTTGTATGTCAACTCAAAAATATTTCTCTGGTATTTTACAGTTGACAGCAGAAAGGGAGTGGGGGAAGTAGTGCATTCCTTAAATGCTTTCATAGATAATTGCTAGGTGGCGCGCAAGATTATTCCTGGAGAGCATGATTGATGACTCTTGGCTATGGATGTGTCCCATTGGAGAATATACATCCAGGGTCAAGGGGGAAATGAATGGTGAATTTTAGTGTCAGCTGGACCCAGTTAATGTCAACATGGCCATTCTAATAAAACAATTTCTTTTATTCTGAGAGATGCGGATAGAAACTTATGATTTGAATGGGGGTGGATTTGTTGGAGCTCTGACAAAATTATTACAAATATCAAACCTGCTGTCAACTAAAAAGATACTCCTTTGGTCTTTTTAGCTGCCAGAAAAAGGGAGTGGGGGGAAACAAGGCATTCCTTAAATACCTAGATAATCACCCTGGTAGCCCAAAGTTGTCGGAGGGCAAGATTTTTACTGGAGAGCATGATTGATGACTCTTGGCTATGGATGTGTCCCATTGGAGAATATACATCCAGGGGGTGGAGGAAGACCAGGGTCAAGGATGAAATGAATGATGTGTCTCAGAGTTGGCTACATCCAGGTAGCACCTGCATGTTCACTCCTAATAAATCTTTTTTTTTTTTTTTAACTCTGAGAGATGTGGCTAGAGACTCATGATTTGAATGGGGATGGATGCCGGAGCCCTGACACAGTATTTAAGTTTCGCCCATGAAATCTCTGCAAAAGGTTGCCCCATCTTAAAAATGACCTCCCTATTCCATATTTGAAATGTTAACATTTCAAAAATTTTCATTTTAATGTGTGCTGGTTAGTGTATCAGTCCTGAAGCTGACCTGACCGAGGCCATTTTGAGGGGAATAGAGATGGCTGGGATTTTGTAGCCAAAACAAATATTTCCTCCTTGGAACCAAGGATATTCCCACAGGTGGCCGGACAGCGGAGGAGCAAATTTACCAGGCAACTGGACAGCACCTCGATTGGACCATGTGAATGATTTTTTGGAGGAAGGGGGAAAAACTTTTAATTAGGTGAAAACCATGGGAACATTCAGAGTTGGTTTTCACCAGCTTGTGCCAATATGATATGTCCAATAAACTTTTCTTTGAGGAACCTACCTGCCTCAGAGTTCTGTTTGCTATGGGTGTATCCTGACATAATGTACTTTACATTCAAATTGACAATAAAGTTATTCTGTAGTTCTGTACTCTGTACTTCTGATTTTCAACTCTGAAATAACTACAGGTAATCCTCAATTTACAACCAGGGGTAGGATTCATCTGCTTCGGGCTGGTTCGAGTGAACTGGATGTTAAATTTATATCTGGTTCACCAAACCAGTAGTTGGACCAACCAACTGGTCCCAGTCACCCTGCCCCACTTCTCCCAGGAGTCTCCATGCAGCCCATTTTGGATGCCAAGTAAGTGCAGGGCCTGCACAGAGGCTAGGGGAGAGTGAAAAACGGCCCTCCCGGAAGTCTGGAAATGGGCCTGTTTCCGGCTTCCAGAGGGCTTCCACATCCGGGGTTGAGGCCGTTTTCGCCCTCTCAGAGGCCCGAGGGAAGCCTCCGGACTCTGGGGCAGGCAAAAAACAGCCCTCCTGGAAGTTCCAGTAGGCCATGCCCACCATGGCAACACCATCCAGTAACCAGGCTAAGAACCAGTTGTTGGGATTTTTGACTCCCACCCCTGCTTACAACTGTTTGTTTAGTGACCTTTCAAAGTTACAATGGCAGGCAATGAAAAAAAGTAACTTTACACTGAGCCAGTCCAAGCAAACTTCAGTTTAGAGTTTCATGCAGCAATAGGAACTGTGCTCGGGAACAGAATTATAACTTGCTTCTGTGAGAATAGGTTCTCTTATTGGAATGGGATCATTAATTCCCTGTTCAAAAGCAGAGAAACAGATTTTTATGGGAGCGCAGATGAGTTGAAGAAAGATTTCCTGCTTGCATGATATTACATTCTATCCCCAAACTATCCGCTTATCCTTTAAATCGGTGGTTCCCAACATTTCCAGATCAGTGGATCGGCGGGAGTGGTGGCAGGGATGGTGGCAGTGGAGTGGGGAAGTGAGGGGGATGGTTTCACACATGAAGTGGGCACACATGTGCAAAGCATTATTCGTGCAAGCAGTGAGGAATTGGATTCACTGTGTAAACACTTGTAAATTATAGCAATAGCACTAATATACTGCATTCTCTAAGAGGTTTACAGAGTCAGCCTATGGCCCCCAACAATCTGGGTCCTCATTTTACCAACCTCGGAAGGATGGAAGGCTGAGTCAACCATGAACCATTCAGGATCGAACTCCTGGCAGTAGGCAGAATCAACCTGCAATACTGCAGTCTAACCACTGTGCAACCAACAGCTTATTGCAAAAATGATGGCCCAGACAGAATGTTATTTTCAAGAGGGTTTAAGTAATACTGTGAACATCTGAGAGACTGTCTCTTGCCGGTCACATCTACCCAGCCCACTAGAGCAGAGAAGAAAGAGTGTTGCATGTGAGTTAGTGTCTACCACTTATACAAGTGGAAGTTTTTGTGCTCGTCTACTTACCCACCACTTATGCAGTCTGATTCCCACCAACTGAGAACCCTGTTTTAAATAGTTTCTTGCAGGGTCTTGGTGGTCTCTGAGCTTGGTTTTCTTTCTTGCAAAAATTTCATTGCCCAACTAGGTAACATCATCAGTGCTAGAAAGGAGGGGTGTTTGTGGAGGAGAAGAGGAGAACGAAGACTGTGGGGTCTTTCTCCGAGCTTGGTTGTTTTCTTGCAGACGTTTCATTACCCAACTAGGTAACAGCATCAGTACTAGACAGAAGTGGGGTTTGCTGTCAGTTTAATATAAGTAGCTTCCCCTGTCAGTATTGGTGGGGCAAGTTGTATTTTGGTAGTTCCCTGATTAGAAGGGAAGAGAAGGGAAAGGAAGGGAATGGAGAGGGAGAGGAAGGGAAAGGAAGGGAAGGGGGAGGGAAGGGAATAGAACAGAATAGAATTATTTATTGGCCAAGTATGATTCATCATTTGCTGTTAATTTGTTTATCTGAGTTGCTAATTCCTAGAATGGGGTATTGTTTACTTCTTGATAGTTAATCTTGGTGTTAATCTCTGCTTATCTGTTGATTGCTGGCAAGGAGGCATTTTGGGCCTTTCCCCCCCTCTTTCTGTTCTTTATTCGATTCTTTTGAATAGTGTGTACCTGTTGTTTATCTTCATGTGCCTGTTGATGGCTGATTTGTCTGAGTGCCAGGCTTCCAGGAATTATCTAGCATTTTTGGATTTAGCTTGATGTAGGATGCTCACAGTTTCCCAGTTGGAACTGTTGTGAAGTTTCTCCACCTACCATGAAATTAAGAAGCTTTCATCATGTCTTCTGACTGCTAGCTGGTGTTCATGGATATGGTCTATAGCTTTTCTCCGTTTGTTGGTTTCATTCCTGGCCTATATGCTCCTGCTGATATTTGGGGAGGCTGGGGGGAGGGACTATCTATACCCAACATTTCCATTCTCCCTATTCTCTGTGAGTCTAGGTTTCATTTAACATATTTATTTCTTCATTCATTAATAAAGTCCTGTGATGCGACAATCCAGAAAAATATGGCCTACTTCACTTAATCCTCCAGGGAAAGATTGAAGGAAAAAGAGGTCCGGGCAGAAGAAGAACACAGTGGCTTCAAAATCTAAGGGGCTGGCTTGGAAAAAAACTCAACAGCATTTTTTCATGCAGCTGTTGATAAAAATAGGATCTCCAAAATGATTGGCAATGTCCGATGATGGATATGGCAGAAGAAGAAGAAGAAGAAGAAGAAGAAGAAGAAGAAGAAGAAGAAGAAGAAGAAGAAGAAGAAGAAGAAGAAGAAGAAGAAGAAGAAGAAGAAGAAGAAGAAGAAGAAGAAGAAGAAGAAGAAGAAGAAGAAGAAGAAGAAGAAGAATTATTCATTATCATGGGATGTTCCCTGATACCACTAGATGACCTCACTAGGACTCACTGCCTTAGAAAAATGAGGAAATTTCTCAGGGACTACTCACACCCTGGTCAGCACTTCTTCACTCGCCTACCATCGGGGAGGAGATATAAAGGCATAGCCAGCCACACCAACAGGCTGAAGAACAGTTTCTACCTGTGGGCTGTCAGACTTCTGAATGGAAAATAACTTCATGTCAACATAGTATGACAGACTGGAAGGGCCGGCGCATTGTGCAACAAGGTCCCATATAGGGGAATAAGATTGGGACTGGGTTAGGGACTTCTGTCCTCACTGTGAGTTGTGTTGTGGGGCAGTGCACGACGGAAGACTCAGTCAATCTCTTTGTACACATGTTGTACTCTGACAATAAAGATAATAATAATAAAATTAAATTTATAATCCATCTTGCAGTCCAAGGCAAAGTTGCTCCAGAGAGGATAGGTCCCACAAAATCAGGGACCATTCCAGGAATGATATGATATCAACATTTGGGAGAGCCAACTGGAGTCCTGCGAATGATGACGTCAGCAAGGGTTGGCAGATGCAATGCACTTGGGGCTATTCTATATGGAAGAAGCACTAGCTGAATGGAGAATGATAGATGCTGCTTGAAAAGAGAAAGCCATTTTCACTGATACTGGAAAAATGTGCAAAAATGTATCATTTCTCCTGTCCGCTCTACTAACCTCTATTTATTCATGCTTATTTGGCAGGCATCCAGTCTGATCTTTCGGGGTTGTTTTATTTTTCAGGAGGCTTAAAAAAAGAAGCTATCTTAATAGGAAAACAGTAGGAGAGAAATGAATAGAAATTCATTTCTGCTGGAAGGGGTGGTTTTGCACAAGTGCGTGCTCGCCCCTCCCAATACTTATCTCTGCTTGTATTCATGATGGATAAACCTCTCCCCGTTCATGTTAAGGGTGTCTTTGATATGAATCAGCTCCAAGCATGATAAAACGCACACAGAAACAAGAGATGCAAAATGGATTCATAGTGAGGTGAACAACAAGCTGAAGTGTGACACTCAGTGGGCTTTTGTGTCAGGGCTCCAACAAATCCACTCTCATTCAAATCAAAAGTCTCTAGCCACATCTCAGAGAAAAAAAAAATCTTGATTTATTAGAAGTGGCCATGTTGGCGTTAGCTGGATGCAGCCGATACTAAATTATATCACACATTTCCCCCTTGATCCTGGTCTTCTCCCCACATCCTCTGGATGTGACTTCTCCAATGGGACACATCCATCTCCAAGAGTCATCCATCATGCTCTCCAATAACCTTCTTATGCTCTGACAACTTTGGGCTGCCAGGGTGATTATCTAGGCATTTAAGGAATGCCTTGTTTTCCCCCACTCCCTTTTTCTGGCAACCAAAAAGACCAAAGGAGTATCTTTTTAGTTGACACTTTGTACATATAGAGGGAATGAAGCAATGGGCAACTCAGATTTCTGTCCTAGGCCCCCAAAATAGTATAATTTGTTATTGTATCAACAACAATTATATTTTTACAATGCAGTTAGTAGTGGGGTCCTTGGTGCTCTCTGAGCTGTGCTGTTTTCTTGCAGATGTCTCATTATCCAACCAGATAAATGTCAACATTTCAGCAAACCTCCACTCCAACCAATAACTCCAAGACAGACATCACTCAAAGGTCCTCTTTTATTTGGATAGTAACTAGCACAACGGGGGGTATCCCGAATCTGAAAATTCTGAGCTTCCTTGCAATAATCAAAACAACGAATCCAATCCCCTACACCCATCATCACATCACATGCCCAATCATTATCCGTCCCAACTGAAGACTTCGCCTCACATGTCATGCCTCAATTGGAGTCTGACTCCAAGGGAGAGGAGGAACAGTCAACAGGGAGTGGAAGTGTGGCTCTGGAGGTTGTGGAGGAAGCTGGGGAAGGGCACAGGCTGTCTGGGCAGTCAGAGGAAGACCCAGGCCCATCCCCTCTTCATCCTCGGGCACGCAGGAGGAGAGGATAAGGGAGAAATGTGAATGGCGTGATCTATGGGGAAGGAAGGGGCCCTGATCCCCTTCATGGGCTGCAGCTGTGAGGACTGTTTAAAAGGACAAACTGCGCATAGCCCAGTGCTGGAAGCAAAGCATGAAATAATTCTAGTATTTCATTGCTTATCTGAGCTCTGGCTTCCTTCCCAGTAGGTGTATTTCAAAATCTGTGAATGTCTTCAAGCCCTTATCCTGCCTTGTCTCACTAATTGCTTCAGTGTGGTTTGTGTTATTTTTTCTATTTCTAATTTATATGTATTTTGGGTTTGAATGGCATTTCTTCCTTTTCGCAACTGTTTGTGGGGGAGTTTTTTCTCCAGTCAATAATGATTGGAGCTTTGAAGCCAAGTTGAAGGAATTAAAGGGACTTCACCTGTTTTTGTGACTTTGTTGCTTTTGTATCCCACCCTGGGTCATCATACACATATGTGCACAATAGCATGACCTTGAACTACAAAAAGAATGTTATTTTGTCTAACTACATATACCCCAAGAACTTCCCCCCTCCCAATCCCAGGCTCAATATGTGGCAGTATGGGAGCATCTGGTTTCAATATAGCTTCCAAAGCATTAACCCCGATTATATTTCATTTGTTGTATTTTTCAGGACATGATTTTTTCAAGGGGGGACGCCTTTGTCAACTTTGGAAGCTATATTGAAACCAGATGCTCCCACACTGCCACATATTGAGCCTGGGAAAGTGGGAGGGGGGAAGTTCTTGGGGTATGTGTAGTTAGACAAAATAACATTCTTTTTTTTTTCTTTATATACATACAGCTTACCTCGTCAGTGTTGGTGGAAGTATTCTTGGTGATTCCTTGATTAGATTGTGTATTGTTGGCTTGTTTGTTTGAATTTGTATTTCTTTGATTAGAGTATTGTTTACTTGTTCTAACTGTCAGGAAATCTCTCCTTAATTCCATATTGCTTCTCTCCCTGATTAGTTTCCCTCCATTGTTTCTTGTTCTGCCTTCAGGTGTTTGGCAGATTAGGTTGATCTCCTTTTCTTTGTGGCAGACCCTCAAATACTGAAATACTGCTGTCCTGTCACCCCTAGTCCTTATTTAGAGAAAATACTGGCCATACCCAAGTCCTGCAGTCATTCTTCATTTGTTTTAGTCACCAGGCCTTTAATCATCTTGGTTGCTCTTCTCTTCCAAAATCTACAGTAATAAGCCCCATGCATGGTTTTCCTAGAAGCAGAGCAAGGAAGGAATCTTCCTATGAAGTTGGTGATTAGTAGTGGCCCTTTTGCCTTTTTCAAGACTGAATTCACACATTACGCTAAGCATGGGTGGATAACTAGGACACAAGCCACCAACCAGCTGAAGGAACATGGTTTGGATGGTTTTCTGATGATGCTGTAGGAAGCCCCACCCTCCAGATTAAAATATTGTTTATTCTTAATATTAAAAAGAGACAGGATATAATATTTCCCGTAAAGGAGAAATGGAGAAACATCTGAACAAAAGGAGAAAGCAGCCCCAGTTTTCCTGCTGTAGGAAAAAGACTGGTCTTTTGGAATGGAGATTTTGTACTCATTCAGAAAGACTGGGCCAATATATTTATAAGGAAAGAGACTCCAAATAAGCAACACAATAGGCAAGCCAAAGCTGACAAGATTAGCTTAAATAAACACCTAGGATTTGCATTTCCCCTTTTGCCTGTAGAGCCAGCCATGACCTCTACTTGACCCCATAGGAATCTGGCAACAGCTATTAAAATATTAAAGGTCATATTTTTTACACAGGAACAGGCATCTCAATCACAAAACCCCAAAGAATGTATAAAAGCCCACATACTCTCAACCCCATTTTGACAGCCACCCACCCCAAAAATATACTGCTTTCACTAGTCTCTGGGTAACAAATAAACAGAGACATTCTGTACTGCAGCCTGCCTCCATTTTATTTCCAGCATCTTTCTCCCAGCCTGGAACCAGACCAGATTATGCTTCCAACAATGCAATGACATTACACAAAAAAGATCAGTGCAGGAGGTATCATAGTTGGAAAATAATGGAAGATCTAAGTAGGTAATAGGTAGTGGGTAGTGGGGCCAGCCTGGGTTGGGATTTGCTAGTTCTCCAAACTGACCATAAAATTAAAAACCGGTTGGCCCAAACTGGTGTTAACCAGTAGCAGACCACCCCTTCCTCCTTCCTCCTCCTATTTTCCTCACAGCAACAACCCTGTGGAGTAGGTTGGGCTGAGAGAGAGGGACTGGCCCAAAGGGCTTGGACAACCTTGAACTATGCCACTTACGGTTAAACTTAAGCGTAGCACACAAAATTTTCTGCTACAATGTCCTACCAGTGAATGACTACTTTAGCTTCAACCACAACAATACAAGAAAGAGCACACAACAGATACAAATTCAATGTAAACTGCTTCAGACTCGATTGCAGAATGTACGACTTCAGCAACAGAGTGGTCAATGCCTGGAATGCACTACCTGACTGTTGTTACATCCTCGAACCCCCACTCCTTTAACCTCAAACTATTGACCTCACCCCTTTCCTAAGAGTTCTGTAAGGGGCGTGCATAAGTGCACCATCGTGCCTACCATCCCTGTCCTATTATCCCCATTTATTCATACCTATTTCCTATATTCTTACTCATGTTTATCCTTATACTTATTATCTTGTAAGCGATTGACAAATCAAATAAATAAATCAGTAAATAAACTGGCTTTCATTTCAAAGTGGGACTAGAACTCACAGTCTCCTGGTGATTGGCCCAAAGTCCCTCAGCCAGCTTTCATGTCTAAAATGGGACTAGAACTCATAGCGTCCTGGTGATTGGCCCAAAGTCACTCAGGTGGGCTTTCATACCTAAAGTGGGACTAGAATTCCTAATCTCCTGGTTTCCAGGCCAACACATTAACCACTACACCAAACTGATCCACTGGCAAGCTAACATCACACTGCTGGCTGGAGAATTCTGGGAGTGCATGGTGGCTGAGGAATTCTGGGAGTTGAAGTCCGCACATCTTAAAACTGCCAGAAACACCGCATAATATGTCATTTGTTTTTATAAATAAGAAGAAAAAGATGAGCAAATCACATATTATGCGGTGTTTCTGGCAGTTTTAAGATGTGCGGACTTCAACTCCCAGAATTCCTCAGCCACCATGCACTCCCAGAATTCCTCAGCCAGCAGTGTGATGTTAGCTTACCAGTGGATCAGTTTGGTGCTGCCTCATCACCTCCTGTTCCCTGAGGTATCACTTTGGGAAGCAATCAACCTAAATCCCAGACTTTTTAATCGGAAGATCCCATCGTTCTGTTTTTTTCCCCCTTTTGAAAATGCCCTTAATGCAGAATTCCTTGATCCTTAAGGGGCCTGATCCAGAAAATTTCCCAGCTTAGTTAACTCATTCTTTGTAGGAATTTCTGCTCCGGTTGCTCCTCTTCATCATTTCATGTGTGTTTCCTATTTTTTTTTTTCTTGATTTGTTTTGCTCGGTGGCTCCACGTCATCAGAATGCTAATGCAAGGGAACAAGTTTCTTTTCCTCCCTGTCATGTTGGACTTTATCTGCTCCTTCCATAGCCACTCAGTCGTGATTTTATCTTGTCAAGTAAGGTTCCTTCCAGACTTCAAGTTAAGTACACTTTTTTTAAAAAAAGAAAAGAAGCAACATTTTTCATGGTAGCCTTGCTTTTCTTTCCTCTTTCCTTTCCTTTGAAGGGTGAGAGAAAAATCACACCATTGTACAAGCCAAAGGGCAAGCTGTTATATATAAGACAGCAAATTATCTACATATTTATATTTATGTTCGGGCTTCATAGCTCTCAGTTCCCTGAATAGATAGGGTTTAATTATTTTGGCATTTACTGATCCAACACAATGCATTAGCAGAATCTTAAAATCATCTTAAGGCTATGAAGTGAGCTGAATGAAGATTTAGCCTAGTAATGTGTCAGCATTTGAGTTTCCAAGAATTCATCATCAGAAATGTGGCTACAAATTCACAAGAGAGAAAATAAGTTGCAATACAAAAGAATATTTGTAGCTTGGGGCTGAACACCAGGAGCCTTGGGTGCTCTCTGAACTTGGGTGTTTGCTTGTAGGTGTTTTGTTACCCAACTAGATAGCACCACCAGTCTGAGTGAGTGTGGGGTTTATTCCATTTATACTCAGCAGGTTTCACTGCCAGTTTTGTGACAGTATAGTTTTCTCCTTGATGGTTCCTTGATTAGGGTATTGTTTTCTGCTTGATTGTTTGTCTTGTGATAAGCAGGGATCAGAGGGGGGTTGCTGACCAGGATTGTTGTGGTCTTTTTCTGTCCTTTGCATCTTTTTTATTGTCTCTGCTGAATAGTGTGTAAATATGCTTTATCTCAGTGTGTCTATCGATGGCTGGTTCGTCTGAATGCCAAGCTTCCCAGTCTTTGGTGCTCTCTGAAGTTGGCTGTTTTATTGCACATGTTTCATTACCCAATTAGATATAATCAGTACTAGAAGGGAGTGGAGGATGGGGAGAGGAGGATGGGGAGGGGGAGGAGGAGGAGGAGGAGGAGGAAGAGGAGAACAACTATGGGGTCCTTGGTGTTCTCTGAGCTAGGTGGATTTCTTGTAGACATTTCATCACCCAGCTAGGTAACATCATCAGTGCTCAAAGGAAGAGGTGTTTGTGAAGAGAAGGGTGATGATTGTTAGGGATACACACCCTAGCAGAACGTGCAATGGCAGTCTAGCAGGCAGGCAAATTATATGAGATAAACTCAGTAAGACAGATACACTGTGCCAGTTAAATAGTTTTTTATTCCAGCAAGAGTTATAGCACAGTCAAAACAGTCCAAATGTCATACACTAGTTCAGTCCATCCAGGGGTTAATCAGTTGCAAAGTCCAGTGTCAAAAAATAAAGGTCAGTAAACTCACAAATAATCAGTCCAGCAATATATCTCTTTTGCAGTCAGAGATAGGAAGAAAATCAAACCCCTTTTCTTCGTTTCAGCAACAGCAGGGAAAACACGCAGTAATCACCATCAATCCAACATTGTCAGCAAACAGTGAGCTCAATGTGGCATCCTTCAAATTGTTAGATTCCAGGAACATTTGGAACCTGTCCATATATGAGTCCCAGTCTTCTCTAGCTGGGTCAAATGGGGCGGGTGGTATAGAGCTGCTGGCCATTCTGCCGTCTCTGCGTGTCTTCAGCCACGTGCTCTGAATAATCTGCGAGTGCTCAGTCAGCTCTATGGTCTCGGCATCCCACCCTCATTGCCAGTGTTAAGTCTGGGAAGATGGGCGCAATAACAGAGACGAGACCTCGGATAGTAACTTCAACTCTTTAATAGTGACTTCAGATTGGAGGTGAAAAGCCTAGCAGCAGCAGTTCCTTTTATAGAGCTGGCTGCTGCTAAAGCGTCCAATGGCAGAGATTTGAGCTTGCCGCGCTTGGAGCGACCAATCGTGGCAGCCCGTTTACCAGCCAATCGGATCATCTCTAAACAACCAATCATGACCCGCTGTTCATGGACCAATCAGATTACAAGCCTGCTAGTTCGGAACACCATCAACACCCCCCCACACCTTCTAGAGGACAGAACAGATTAACAGAGTTGGAGGCCTTCTAGTCAAACTCTTTGCTCAAGCATAAACCCTACACCATTTCAAATAAATGGTTGTCCAATCTCTTCTTTAAAACGTCCAGGGATGGAGCACCCACAACTCCTTAGGAAATTTCTCCTTAGTTCTAGGCTGGTTCTCTCCTTGATTATTTTCCATTCATTGCTTCTTGTCCTGCCTTGGCGAAAAGGCCGACTGCCTTTTTTTCTGTCACAGAAAAATATCGGAAGACTGCTATCATACGGCTCCTAGGTTTCTCTTCATTAGAGTAAAGCTACCAGGTTCCTGCAACTCAATTCATCGTATATTTTAGCCTCCAGTCCCTTAATAATCTTCGTTGCTCTTCTCTGCATTCTTTCCAGAGTCTCATTTTTGTATTGTGGTGACCAAAAGAAAAAAAAAAACCTCAGAGTTTATTGTATCTGCATGCTTCCACCTACAGTATCCATCAGTTACTAGGAGGGTCATCTCTTTTATAAAACAGAAAACCACCTTTTTTTTTTTTTTCAAAAACCCTCAACCAATGACAAGCACTTTAAGATGTCATAGAAACCCGGCCTCCTGACAGCAATTATCTGCTGAGTTTACATTCATTTATTAACAGGGATGACATTCCAACATCGGATACTCTTGAGACATGAGTTTATCTAAGGTTTTCTGCTGGTGATATTGTTAATTCTGAAACGAGCCCATCACTTTCAGCTTCTCTGTCTCTCACACACAAACAGGCATATGCAATTTCTGCTCTGAAAATTTAGATAGCCAATTTTCCAGAATGGAAGAAAGTTGTCATAAACACTTCTGAAGATAAATGTAATGCAATAACTGTATGAAACATCAAACCGAAATGATTATATTACCTACACTGGAGAGCCATTTTGATTTAGTGGTTGACACACCAGGCCACAAACCAGAAGACTATGAGTTCTAATCCCGCTTTAGGCATGAAAGTCAGCTGGGTGACTTTGGACCAACCACCAGGAGATTGTGAGTTCTAATCCCGCCTTTAGCATGAAAGGCAGCTAGGTGTCTTAGACTAATTACTGTCTCTCAGCCCAACTCACCTCACAGGGTCTTCTTGTGGGAAAAATTTGAAAAGAAAGGAGTATTGTGTATGTTCATCCCCTTGAGTTACTTACAAAGTAATAAAGGTGGGATAAAAGCCTAATAATAATAAATAAATAAAATATGTATTGAATATTGGTGTAAGATACAGCAAGAAGAAACTGGGATACTTAAATAAAGATTTGTGGAATTCAAAACCTTTGCTGGTCCTCCCTGAGTCATAAAGGCTCCCTCTTTTTAAGTTCTCTTAAGATCTACCTGATCTACACCGAGTTTGAAATTTGCAAGAAAGTGACGTTTAGTATCCGAATATCCTTTTAAATCCGGGTGACTTCTTCTTCTTCCTTTTTTATTAGTCTATTTTAAACCCACTCAGTAAAATATTGAAATATTTTTGGTGGCAACGACCTTTGAAAAGGTTAAAAGAAAAACATACGCACTGAAAGGTGAAATGGAAAAAAAGTAGGGAAGAAGGAAGAAGAATTAATCATTCACGCAGACAGATCTGGAGGAAAAGATAAGAGCTTTATAGGTGCTGAAAAGAGATGATAGGCATCTCATGGACTCCGGGAAGGAAAATTCTAGGCAACAAACTCCACTACAAAGTGAACACTCTGCAGGCCTTTCTCTGATGTTCGAGCAACTGACTTGCTCTTGGGGAACAAAGTAAATCAGCCTTGCACCTTCGTTCCAACAGTTTTTGTTAGAATCTGACCTCTGAACCCAAGCTACTAGATACCGAAGGAGCAGCACAGCAGCTTCAAACATGGAAGACATGCAGGTATCCACATGCAACTTTACTTCACAGGACACATATATGAAAAGGAATGAGGCCTTCAATTGCACAGTTTTCCCCTGCCATCTTGATTCTTTTCAGATTTTTCTTGCTGAAATTTTGGGAGTATGTGTGCGGTAGTTGTATAATCTAACAAACAAAGGAAAAGAGTTCAGGCTTTGTCAGCTTTCTCCAGGCAGGAAACATGACTCTGTAAGTTCTGGCAGTATGCTTAAGCCAAAAATGAACCAAAACAAAGAGTTAAACGGAGGCTTGCAAATTAAATAAAGCAGGCTTTTATTCTATGATCAAGGTTAAAGATCTGGGAAGAAGTTTCTAGCACATCACAGGAGACATGGGAGGAAAATTCTACAAAATAGAGAAAGATGCCCTATCCTTTTTATATCCGTAAGGTTCTTAGAAGTTGAGTAACTGCATTGTAAAACTCTCTAACTTAGATTTACGTCTGTTAGGGATACACACCCTAGCAGAACGTGCAACGGCAGTCTAGCAGGCAGGCAAATGATTTGAGATAAACGTTGTTGTAGTTTACACTCAGTAAGACAGATACACTGTGCCAGTTAAATAGTTTTTTATTCCAGCAAGAGTTATAGCATAGTCAAAACAGTCCATATGTTATAAACTAGTTCAGTCCATCCAGGGATTAATCAGTTGCAAAGTCCAGTGTCAAAAAAATAGAGGTCAGTAAACTTACAAATAATCAGTCCAGCAATATATCTCTTTTGCAGTCAGAGATATGAAGAAAATCAAACCCCTTTTCTTCGTTTCAGCAACAGCAGGGAAAACACGCAGTTATCACCATCAATCCAACATTGTCAGCTACTACAGTAAAAGCCAGCTAACAGTGAGCTCTCTTGCTCCCTCTTATGGTGATTTTACAACCGCACCCAAAATACATGTTTTGCAGTTAAAGTGATACTTACACTTAAACTCACTAACATAGTTTATATATTATTTTTTACCCAAACTAAGTTAGGTAACCAATGTTATCCCTAACAACGTCTTTCCTGCAAAAGACAAATCTCTTTCGGCAAAGTTTACCTTCCATTATCTCTTCTCCTATTGTCCATCTAATTGATCACAATTGACCACTTAAGGAGGCTATTAACAGCATACTTCAAAAGTGTGGATTCCTCTGAATGGAGACATGTTACATACCCAGAGAGGTACGTTTCATTCCCAGGGGGTGATGCTGGGGTGAAATTTATCAATCCAGGAAAACAGACGGGTTCAGATTGGTTTAGATGGGCAATCATATGTCTTAATAGGAGAGGGAAGTAACTGATTCCAGGCATATGTTTATAATTGTTTTACAACAAGTGAAAACTTAAGGAAATCTTTTTTTACAACAGCAAGATAACAAATGCCTGTAGAGTAACTCTTTACTTAATGCTATAATATATTTTATTACATTTATTTATTATTACTATTCCCTTCAACCCAATGAGATAATTCTACTTTATTGTAAGGCTGCATGAACAGAATCTTGCAAGTCTGAAAGTACAAATCTCCCATTGTCTCCTTTACAAACCAAGAAACTAGGGAAGGCCTCTTCTGAGTTTCTTTCTCTGCCTATTATGCAGCTTCAGGTTATGCCTTCTCTTATCTGACTGTTCCCAAGGCAGGGTCTCTCCATCACATCTTTATAGAGTGTAGGAAGTTAAAACCCACCCCTCTCACAGGAAAATGAAATATTTTAGGATATACTAAAAAAGCAGAATATTTCCCCTAAAAGAGAAGGAGAAACTCAGAGAGATGCTGCAATGGTCATAAGTGTGAAAAAAACAGTCACAAGTCACTTTTTCCAGTTTTACTTCACAAAGTCACTAAGTGAACTGTTGTAAGTTGAGGACTACCTGCATTTCCCCTGGAAGAGAACAAACCAGTCATGGGATCAATGCAAGGAAAGATCCTTTAGCATTATAAACAGGCAAGCTTCCAACTTACTATTGTTAACAAAAGCAGGTAATGATGTCCTGGTTTATTTGCCCTGTCTGCTTGCCCTTTAAAGCTTGAGTCTGATTAAGTTAGAGAATGTGTCGAATTACGGCCATTTTAACAAGGTGAGGCTTCCACCGGAGAATTAAAGCCTTTTGCCATTCTCCTATTGAAATTGGAACGGAAGGGATAAAATGTCTTTATTTCTTAATGTGACCTAGTTTTGCCCTGGAGGACTGGGTTACAGTATGATGAAAAACTCAAAGAGGGACATACAGAGTCAAAAACCTCCTCCCGCTCTTGAACAAACAGTATAATTCAAACACTTGAGGAAAAAAAATAGCTTTTTTTTTTTTTACAAGATACCTGTTGGAGGCTAAGAGGGCACAAAAAAATCAGTATTGTGGATACAGTCCAGGGGTGGTCTGCTACTGGTCTGCCCCAATTCGGGTCCAATACCAGTACCAAACCAGGAGCTAATTTTATGGCTGGTTCGGTGAACTAACAAATCCCACCCCTGGCTGGCCCTGCCCTGCCCACCCCTCCCCTCCCAGGAGTCCCCAGGTGGCCCATTTTGGATCCCAGGTAAGTACAGGGTCCACGTGGAGGCTTGGAGAGGGTGAAAAATGGGCCTTCCAGAGATTCCAGAAGGCTGGAAACGGGCCTGTTTCCAGCCTCCAGAGGGCCTCTGCAGCCTGAGGGGGCATTTTTGCCCTCCCGAAGGCTCGAGGAAATGTTTTAAGGGAAGATGGAAAGTATAAAGAATAAAATATGTGTTGATATTGTGGGAAGGCAAACCCCCCACCCCCAGAAGAATGAAATATTTTGAGAAATGTTCAAAAAGGCAGGATTAAATATTTTCCCTAAAAGAGAAATAAAAATCTTAAGGGAGACAGAAACTCAGAGCCCCAGCTCCCTCTGCCCTGCAGATATTTTGTGCCCATTAAGACTGGGCCATCCTATCTTCAAAACAAAAGACCTTCAGCTCTCAGGATGATGGATTAAGACATGACCCTTCTGGACATAATAGAATTAACCCACTACCATTTAGCAGCAGAGCTGACTATATTGCACAATCTCCTAAGGACATTGCGTCACCTTCCAGACTTTAACCAAACTTAGCTCAGACAAACTATAGAGCCAGCTATGACCCCTACATAAACCCTACAACCGCCAATAGAATACATGGTCTTGCACAGGAACAGGAAGCTCAAACACAGAGCCCAGAGAGGGTAAAAAAGCCACTAACTCTCAACTCCATGTGGTCAGCTGCCCAGAGCCACAAACCCATGTGTTTTTGCTTCATCAATAAACCCTCTTTCCAATTAGACTCCAGCCTCCATTTTCTCTCCAGTGCCTTTCTCCCGGCTTGGAACTGAACCAGATGGCTATTTCTTCCCACAACATAAAACTTCCCACAGATTCCTGCACAGAGATGGAGATTGGATTGGAGGGCCCAAATAGCCTTCCCACTCACTTATGACTTCTGTCCTTCAGGACTCGGGTGAAGCCCCCTGCAATCCCTTCCTTTCAAAGAAATATTTACATGCACCAGGTGTTCAAAAGGTGATAATAGATCACACTTCCAAAGCACAGCTCTTGTTATCATGAATTTGCAGAATGTAATCTCTCAGGAGAAAGTCGTGTGGAGTTCCTAAGGGCTGGTAGAGCGCAAGTTGGAAATGTGTGTTGACTTTTTGGGGTCCACACACACCCTCTTTTAACATCTCCTGGTGTCAGGCCAGCCAGCAGTTGAATAGCACCTCAAAAGAGAAAGTGCCAAACAGCTGCAGTTTCCCTGCCAGTTTTCTTAGTCCTCCAGCTCTGTTTTCTTAAGAGGTCATAATTCCTTGTCAAGTCTAGCACTTTCAGTGGCATGAAAGCAATTTATCAGATGACTTGTGTCAGGAGCTATTTCTTGCTTGTACCAGGAAGATGCACACACCTTGTGTCGACTCCTGCACATGTCATCTGTGCTTGCTTGATGTATTGGAAGCAATCCAGAACTCCAGCAAACTCAACACAAACTTTTCAGTTTTTCTCCTCTCTTTCACTGCTTCTATATCATCACTGGACATTTCCAAGAAGAGACTGGGCAGCTGTTTGTCCAGAATGGTATTGGATCTCCTGCATGAACACTGGGGTTGGACTAGAGGACCTCCAAGCTTCCTTCCAGCTCTGTTATTCTGTTCTCTTGAAGTTCTGTGTGCTCCATTACTGGAGGTTTCCAAGAACAGCCATTTGTCCAGAATGGTATAGAGCAACGGTCTTCAAACTTGGCAAGTTTAAGACTTGTGGACTTCAACTCCCAGAATTCCTGAGCTAACATGACTGGAGGAGGAATTCTGGGAGTTGAAGTCCACCAATCTTAAACTTACTAAGTTTGCTCTGGTATTGAGTCTCCTACTTGAGTAGTGGGGTAGACTAGAAAACCTCCAAGGTCCCTTCCAACCAGGAATGGGGTTCTACCAATTTGGCCCAGTTTGGGCAAACCGGTAACTCTGAGGATCAGCTGTGAGTGAACTGGTTCACTCCAACGATCAGCTGTTGGCTCCACCTGCCCTCTAGTCTGTGCTGATTTTCAAGCTCAGCTGATTCACATGACACAGCAGATTGCCATGCATCAGCTGTTTAACACTCAGAGATTTCTGAAGAAGGTCAGCAGTGAACACTCTGCACATGCACAAAGCACAGACTCACCAAACCAGTTTTTACACCGGTTGAGTTGCACCCCTGCTTCCAACCCTGTTGTCCTATGTTCTAAGGGGAAGCAAGTGACTTCATTTGTACCACGTACCATTGGACATGATGTAATTTGTATCTGGTGCCCTTAATAGCTGATGCAGATTACATAATCTGTACCATGGTTGGGATGACCTCATCTGCGGTGACATCACTGCAGCTTCTCAAAGGTGGGAAAAATGAGAATTGCAATAGTGGTGAATATCTGTAGCTCGGGTGTAGGATGAGGGTGAAGGTTCATTCTTCAAGCTGGTAGGTTGGTTTATGAATGTTTCATTACCAGACTGGGTAACAGTCTGCCAAAAAGGCCAGTCCTAGGCTGCATAAACAGAGGGATAGAAACAAGATCACGTGAAAATACCACTTTATAATGCCTTGGTAAGGTCACACTTGGAAGAGACCAGTTTTGGTCTCCACAACGTAAAAAAAAATGTAGACACTCTGGAAAGAGTGCAGGGAAGAGCAACAGAGATGATTAGGGGACTGGAGGCTAAAACATATGAAGAACAGTGGTGTTGTGGTTTGCGGCAGCAGATGTGGGCGGCTGAGGTCTTGGAGAGCGAGGACTCGGATGAGAGGCCTGCCTGTGATGTAGGGAGAGGGATAGGACTATCAGGGAGCGGAGTGCTACCTTCAGAGATTGTGGAGGCTGGCGGCAGCAATGCAGAGGACCCCAAGTATCCTGTGCCCATTGCGCATGCATGCAAGGCTGCTCGAAGGAAAGAGCAGCTGCAGCAGCACGGGCGACTCGGGAGTAAGGCTGCAAGGTTGTTAGGGATAACATTGTTTTACCCTAACTGGTTTAGGTAAATAATAATAAGTAATCATAGTTTGTATGTTCAAGTGTCTGCAACTTTAACTGTGGGATAGTAATTAAGGGAGTGGTTGTGAAAGCACTTTAAAAGAAGCAAGACTGCAGCTTGCTCTCTCTCTGGCTTTGATGATCCCTGATTACTGCAAGGACACAAGACTGCATTGCTCGAACGGGAGAGAAAACAAAGGACTGACTTGTAAGTGAATTGACATAGGATATTTCTACACGGACTTTGCTAACTGAATATCCCTGAATGGACTGACTAAATGATACATGACTATTGGACTGTTATTTTGACTATGCTATGAACTCATAATGGAATAAACTATATTTTTGATAGCACAAGCGTATCTGTTATTTTTACTGTATGTTAATAAACATACAAGCTTAGCTCACTCATTTATCTGTGTGCCTATCTGACTAACGCTGCACATTCTGTTTAGCTTGTCTCCCTAACCCTGGTTGGGGAAACCAGGCTTAACAAAGGTAATGGCCCTTCCCTTAAGTCAGCTGAGAAACCAGAGTTCTTTGCAGGAAGCAAAGACATTTTTGCACTCAAGCCTTGTGGACGTTCGGACTCTCTTTTTGTTTGGAGATTCTTTGGCAAATTTATCTAGTTTCTTGGCAGCCTTGCATAACCTTGGCAAGGCTTGTTCTTATCAGAAACAATTAGTTTAAAACAGCCTTTTAACCATGAAGGAAAGGAATTTGTAAAGAATCATTAAAAGGTTTTGCTGTTACCTCTGTTTTGTGTTTGTTTCCTTGGAACAAGGTTTGGGTCAGAACAGATGGCTGGAATTGGGTCTGTCTAGTCTGATGAAAAGAAGGACTAGAGGGGACATGATTGCAGTCTTCCAATATCTCAGGGGCTGCCCCAAAGAAGAGGGAGTCAAGCTATTCTCCCAAGCAACTGAGGGCAGGACAAGAAGCAATGGGTAGAAACTAATCAAGGAGAGAAGCAACCTGGAACTTAGGAGGAATTTCCTGACAGTGAGAACAATTAATCGACTTGCCTCTCTAGAAGTTGTGAATTCTCCAACACTGGAAGTTTTTAAGAAGAGATTGGACAACCATTTGTCTGAAATGATAGGGGCTCCTGTTTGAGTTTAGACTTCCAAGGTCCCTTCCAACTCTGCTTATTCTATTCTATTCTATGCTATTCTATTCTAGTCTATTCTAGTCTATTCTATTCTAACATCTTCAGCGGAGTTTAGGAGATGTCAATATCCGTGTTCTTCTGCTTATAAAGGGTTTAGGTGTGGGTGAAGTCTTTCAGGTGTGGGTGAAGCCCTTATAAACAGAAGAACACTCACACTGTCATCCCCTAAACTCCGCTGAAGATGTTCCTCAGTCTTGTAACAAAACGTTTGGAAACCAACCCAAAATCTCGAAGAATAAACCTTCACCCTCAACAATGAGAATATCTCTCACTCTGTGCTTACTTGATGGGAGAGGTTGATTCCCCATCCTGTCCCAGGCCTTTCAGTTTTCCCCCAGCTCAGGATTATTATTCAGGGATTTCTAATTCCATAAAATCCAACATTCCAGGCAGAACACAGGAGGAAAATCCTTCAAGTTACCTTTCATCATCAACTGAATTGATTCAGTGGGCTCATCAGAAAAGAAGTTGGTTTGCAAAAAAAAAAAAAAAATTAGAATACAGAATAATTTAGAATATAGAATTGGAAGGGACTTTGGAGGTCGTCTAATTCCACCACTATTCAAGCCGGAGATCCTACACTTATAATGGCGAACCTATTAGATGAAATTAGATTCAACTTTATTGTCATTGCCATGGATACAGGCAACGAAATGCAGTTAGCACCCAACCAGAAGTGCAAAACAACAGTAAAATATAAATATATTTATGCAAATATGCAAGGCTTCTATGAATATGTCAATGGAAAACACAACAGAAAGTATGTACACGAGCACACAAGGATAAGTGTGACTGCACATATATGAACATAAACAACTGTACAAAATGTTTATGGACCCATCGAATATAAGTACAAATGCACAGAGAATTATATATCATATATTATCAAGGGAAGCATGAGCATGTGTGGGGACAAACGAACTGAGGGGTTCAGCAAGGAAACCGCTGTGTCGTAAAAGCTGTGTGCATGCCAGAAGTGGCACGCAGAGCCATCTCTCCCCATACACCAGCCATTGCCTGTTGCTCTTCTGGGTTCTGCTGTGTGCATCTGTGCTGGGCAGCTGTTCTTCGCGCATGTAGGAGCACCAGAAACTGGAAGAGCAGCTCCCCAGAACACATGCATGTGCCGGCCTGCTGTCTTCGCGTACGCATGCACACACTAGAAACCGAATGTCAGGGCTCCAGCATCCACCCCCATTTAAATCATGAGTCTCTAGCCACATCCCTCAGAGTTTAAAGAAGGTTCATTAGGAGTGAACATGCTGGTGCTACCTAGATGTAGCCAACTCTGAGAGACATTCATTCATCTCACCCTTGACTCTGGTCTTCTCCCCACCCCCTGGGTGTATATTCTCCAATGGAACATATCCATAGCCAAGAATCATGCTCTCCAGTAATAATCTTGCATGCCAGAAGCTTCTGTCGTCTAGAGATTATCTATGAAAGCATTTAAAGAATGCACTACTTCCCTCACTCCCTTTCTGCTGGCAACTTTTTTAGATATTAGATATAAAATATTTCTCTGGTCTTTTAGAGACATATTTTTGAGTTGATGCCAAAGACCAGGTGGCTGGCGTGCATGTGCATACCAGGCAGCTCAGCTTCCATGTATATTGTATATTTGTCGGGGAGCTGCTCTTCTGGTTTCCAGTGTGCTCATACTCCCATTTTCAACATTCAGCCCCGAAAAAGGTTAGCCACCACTGTCCTATACCAGACAAATTGAGTTTTTCTACACTCTGGCTGATGTCAGCTTCAGTGGTGTCCAGCCACTGTGTCCTTCACAGCCCAGTTTCCTGGATACCACTAACATAATTTAAGTCCAAACATCATTGCTTTGTCCAGTAAATTCCTCCACATGACATGTGGAGGGTAAGTGAGGTGTTGTTTGGTGATTTGAGTTAATATACCCAATATATACAGGTAGTCCTCGATTTACAATCACAATCGAGCCCACAATTTATCTTGCTAAGGGAGAGATTTGTTAAGCGAGTTTTACCCCATTTTACGACTTTCCTTTCTTTCTGTCGCGTCCATCGCGGGAAAGGAGACTCGGAGCCAGTGACTCAGTTTCAGCTCTTTGTTTGATCCCGAGATCGGCTCGGGCTCCAAAGGAAAAACAGCAGCTTTTATTCTTTGGCCGTGGTGGCCGCGGCCAATGGCACCACTTTGAATCTCCCGCGATTAGTTTCCACCAATCGCGGGGGATTCGCGGCGGGCCAATCAGTGCGGCTTGCTCGACCAATCAGATCGCCGTGCGCTTGACCAATCGCTACGCGGCATTTACAAGTATGTTAATGACCGTACAGAACACCCCTCCCCTCTTGGTACGGTCCTACGTAACGTAGTCCCGTAAGTAGGCGGGGCTTCGTATTTGCCTACTTGACCTGCGCAGGTTAGTTGTTGCTTGGCTCCCAGCCGGTTCGGTCGGGTTCTGTGTTGCTCTCTGCCTCATCGATGGAACCTCCTGGAAGGTTTCACCAGGCCTTTCGTCGCAGCTCCCTCCCGGTCTACCCGGGCTGGTTGAGCTGCGGTTGTTGCCACTCCCGCCTGGTCTTTCTGGGCTGGTTGAGCTGGCCTGGCTGCTTCTCAAGCCTCCAGGAGGGTGAAAAGAGCCTCCCCTGGCTCTGGAGGCTCTCTGGAAGCCAGAAACAGGCCCATTTTCAGCCTTCCCAAACTTCCAGAAGGCCCGTTTTTCACGTCTCCGCGTGCGCCCGGCACTTACCTGCATCCAAAACAGGCTATGTGGGGACTCCTGGGAGGGGAGGGGCTGGCTGAGCATGGCTATGGTAGGCGTGGCCTAGTCAGCCTCCTGCACCACGGCGGGGGGGGGGGAGGCCTTTTTGCCCTCTCCGGACTCCGGAGGCCTTTTCCTCCACCGCAGGGAGAAGGCGACAATTCATTTTCTCTCCCCCTGAAGGAACATCGGCCCTCTCTTTTTGCATCCAAAGTAACATCCCTGACTTAGCATCCCTTCAAAGCAGCTGAAGCACTGCTTCATTGAGATCCAGAGAAACCTCTCCTCTCCTTCCCTGGATCCATTTTCTGCTCTGATGGCCTTGCCTGTCCTTGGAGGATGTGATTCATATGGTCGCTAAATCATGCTGGGGCTGCTGTGCTGAATGTCATAAGGCTTGTCTCCCCACGTAGAGGCCACAGGGGTAGGGCGTAATGAGTAATCACCTGCCAGGGATGTTTTCCTAAACAGCTCCCGCTCTTTCTTGCCGAAGTGACATCCCTTTCTGTTAATTGAGGGGATGGCATCGCTCAACCCATCGCAAACACGCACCTTTCTGGGTATTGGAGAGAGAGAGGATTTATCCTTCTGGACGTGCCAATTCTGACTCATCATTACTCAGTTTGCCAACAAGAAAAACAAAACAACCCTCTGGCAATTTTGGCAGCCCAGCTTTTCTGACCCAGACTTCCCAAGATCATGACTCGCCAACATCTCATCCCCATAAAACCCCTTTTATTTACTTTAAAGGGAATTCCTCTCCAGCAAAGTGCCGGCAAACAGTCTTTCATGAGATTTCACAACTACAGACCTTTATCAGGCTTGGAGAGTTGCCAGGCTGATATCTTCCAAACGCCACACTATAGCAGCAATTACTTGGCAAAAAGTCAGGAACAGATCTTCTTGACTCTAATGAATTGAACGAATTGTCTCCTGCAAAACCCCACTCCACTTTCGCTCCTCTTTATTCCCTATAGGAGAGGCCATTCACCGTCCAGCTGAGCCTTTACTCCCAAGCTGACCCTTGTTCCTTAACTGTTCCCTTCTCCTGGCAACTCTGCACTTGCGCTCACTGGGAACAGGCTCCAGCTGTTCCTCTGCCACACTGATCTCCAATGGCTTTGGCCCCAAGCAAAGACTTGTCCTGGGACAAATTGTATCTGCTCCTTTGTCTTCAAACCAACCTCTCAAACCAAAAGATAGCAGAAAATAATATACAGGTAGTCCTTGACTTTACAACAGTTCATTTAGTGACCGTTCAAAGTTTCAATGGCACTGAAAAAAGGACTTGGGGCTGTTTTCATCCTTAGGACCTCTGCAGCATCCCCAGGGTCGTGTGGTCAAAATTCTGGTGCTTGGCAACAGGTTCATATTTATGACAGTTGCCGGATCCTGTGGTCATGTGATCCCCTTTTTGGGACCTTCTGACAAGCAAAGTCCATGGGGAATCCAGATTCATTTCATGGCTAAGGCAGGACTAGAACTCACAGCCTCCTGCTTACTAGCCTGATGCCTTAACAACTAGACCAAGCTGGTTCTGTATTATCTCTCCATTGCCATGGAATAAAAATGTATTAAAAGAGGACCAAAGTAATATAAATTTTGGTGATTTCCTAGAAGCAAAGGTGTGTCATTTAAGGCATGAAAGCTGGCTGGGTGACTTTGGGCCAATCACCAGGTGACTGTGAATTCTAGTCCTGCCATAGGCATGAAAGCCAGCTAGGTGTCTTTGGGCCAATCACCAGGAGACTGTGAGTTCTAGTCCCGCCCTAGGCATGAAAGCTGGCTGAGTGACTTTGGGCCAATCATCAGGAGACTGTGAGTTCTAGCCCCGCCCTAGGCATGAGAGCTGGCTGGGTGACTTTGAGACAATTACCATATGACTGTGAGTTCTAGTCCCGCCCTAGGCATGAGAGCTGGCTGGGTGACTTTGAGACAATCACCAGGAGACTGTGAGTTCTAGTTCCACCTTAGGCATGATAGTTGGCTGGGTGACTTTGAGACAATCACCATATGACTGTGAGTTCTAGTCCCGCCCTAGGCATGAGAGCTGGCTGGGTGACTTTGAGACAATCACCAGGAGACTGTGAGTTCTAGTTCCACCTTAGGCATGAGAGCTGGCTGGGTGACTTTGAGACAATCACCAGGAGACTGTGAGTTCTAGTTCCACCTTAGGCATGAAAGCTGGCTGGGTGACTCTGAGACAATCACCAGGAGACAGTGAGTTCTGTTCCCACCTTAGGCATGATAGTTGGCTGGGTAACTTTAGGCCAATCTCTTTCTCTCAATCCAACCCACTTCATAGGGTGGTTGTTGTAAGAAAAATAGAAGGGAAAAAATTGTTTTGAATATGTTCGCTGCCTTGAGTTATTTGCAAAAATAATAAAGCCAGAATTGCAAATAAATAAATAACAAACCCAGACTAGCTTTCCAATAAACCTTCAAATTATATTACAATTCCCTCCAGAATTTTCCAGACCGCAGCCTCGGGCTGGTGGCAAATTCTAAAAAGTTTCCTTCCTTAAAAGCAGCAATGTAAAAGAATATGATGCCAAGCAAAGGTTGTCCTTGACTACAAGCCTGATATCCACCTCACAGCCGTGAGATGATCTGTTGACAGGGCCAAGACAGGGCATTGTAATCACAGCAATCAAGCCAGGCCTTGTTCCTTCCCAAGCGAAGGTGAGGTGCCAATCACATTAGCCTTCCCCGAAGCCCATTGGATAAGGTTCTCTTGCCACTTTAGGCAACACCTGGCATTAATCTTAAGACCGGGGTCATCTGTCAAGCTCTTAATTTCTTTTGACAATGTCAGAGGAAGGCTGCTCTCCAGTCTCCATCACCGCTCCCATCCCCACTAAGCCTTTAGTTACTCGAGCAATTGAAGTAGCTAATCGCCACCCCTGCCCTTCCAAAGTTTAAAATAAAACAAAGGGAAGAGGACAGGAAAGCTAGGAGAGGACATGAAAATTGCTTTTTTTTTTTTTTTTGCATCCTGCCATCAGATATCACCTCAGCTCGGTAATTGCCGGTGCTTTTGTGGAATTGATGTGCCGGGAGCTCCAACTCCATAGGGAGCATTAAATGAGACCCATTTAGACCAGGGGTGTCAAACTAGATTTCATTGAGGGGCGCATCAAGATTGTGTTTCACCTCAGGGGCTGAAGTGGGCGTGGCCAGGGTGGGGGGCAGGGCAGGCTGTTTTTCAAGCCGTTTTCAGGCCAATTTTGGCTGGAAAAACGGCCTGAAAAATGGGCTGTTTTCAGGCTCTTTTCAGGCCATTTTTTGGGGGGGGGGCTTTTTGGTTTCTCACCCCCCAAAAACGGCTGAAAACAGCGTGAAAAACAGGTGGGGTTGGGGCCAGCTGGTGGTCCGATTTGCCTGTTCTCTAAACCACACAGAATCGGAACAAGGGGTTTGAGCAAACTGGCCTGAACCTGCAGCAGCCGACCTCTGGCCAGATCTAAGCACCCTGTGGGCCGGATCCAGCCCCTCGGCCTTGAGTTTGACACTCCTGATTTAGACCGTATAGAGATGAGGTGGGGTAGAGCAGGGTAGCAAGGGGGGCAAATTATTTCCTTTAAGGGAATGATCATTTCTAGTTTCTCTGAGCCAGCTGGAGAGAAACCTGTTGGAAATGAGAAGTCTTCCATGCAAAAATAGGACCGTCCCATCTGGAATACTTATTTCTTTGCTTGTATGTTTGTTTGTATCCAACTGTTATTATTTTTACAAATAACCTAAGGAGATGAACATATCCAAACCATTTTCTTCCTTCTACTTTCCCCACAACAGCAACAACCCTTTGAAGCAAGTTGTGCTGAGAGAGAATGGCAGGCTTAAAGTCACCCAGATGGCTTTCATGCCTGAGGCAGGACTAGAAACCACCATTGCCTGGCAATTGGCCCAAGTTATCCAGCTGTTTTTTATGGCTAAGGTGGAACTACAACTCACCGTCTCCCGATGATTGGCTCAAAGACACCCAGTTGATTTTCATGACTGAGATGGGACCAGAGCTCACTGTCTCCTAGTGATTGGCCCAATGTAACCCAGCTGGGTATTATGACTAAGGTAGGACTATGACTCCCAGTCTCCTTGTGATTGATCCAAGGTCACTCAGCTGGGTATTATGACTACGGCAGGACTATAACTCCCAGTCACCTAGTGATTGGCCTAAGGCCCCCAGCTGCTTTTTATGGCTAAGAGAGGACTAAACTCCCAGTCTCCTAGTGATTGGCCCAAGTTACACCACTGGCTTTCATGTCTAAGATGGGACTAGAACCTACCATCTCCCAATTTCAGGCCTGGTACCTTAACCACCAGGTTAAAATAACCTGAAAGATTCTAAAGAGCATATGAAGTAAATTTTAATCATGAAGTGTGAAGTCTGTAGTCACCGATGGGAAGGAGATTATTTTGTTGTCGCTAGCTATAAAACAGAATAGGAAGAGGTCATAGTAGAGCAGATGTTTTTTTATTTTTCTTGTTTACAGGTCCATGGATTATATTTATTTATACAGTGTTTACCTTCTGTTTTACAACCATTGTGCGTCAGCTTTGATGATATCCAGCCATTGTGTTCTTTGGCAGTTTCCTTTTTACCGCTAACTCTTCCACACCTAATGCCTTTTTCTCCAGTGAATTCCCGCACATGACATGGCCAAAAAAAGTGAGACGCAGTTTTGTGATTTTGCCTTCCACTGCAAAAAAAGTCACAAAATGAAGTCAGTCGTGTGGGTGACCAGATTTACAACAATCATGAGTTACAACATGATGGGCAGTCTTCGTTATGGTAATAGGCTGAGGGCTACTTCTTTAGAGATATCTAGTGGATTTCTGTGAGAAATAAAGTATAGTAGAATTGTGTCCCTGGCTTGATCCAGTAGTATTAAGACCATCTAACCCTAACCCTAACCTTAACTCCTGACCTTAACCCTAACCTTAACCTTAACCTTAACCTTAACCTTAACCTTAACCTTAACCTTAACCTTAACCTTAACCTTAACCTTAACCTTAATCTTAACCCTAACCATAACCCTAATTTTAACCTTAACCCTAACCTTAACTTGAACCTTAACCCTAACACTAACCTTAATCCTAACCCTAACCCTTTGACCCTAACCCTAACCCTAACCCTAACCTTAACCCTAACCTTAACCATAACCATAACCATAACCATAACCATAATTTTAACCTTAACCTTAACCCTAACCCTAACCCTAACCCTAACTTTAACCTTAACCCTAACCTTAACTTTAACCCTAACCCTAACCCTAACCTTAACCCTAACACTAACTCTAACCTTAATCCTAACACTAACCCTAACCCTTTGACCCTAACCCTAATTTTAACCTTAACCCTAACTGTAACCGTAACCGTAACTGTAACCTTAACCCTAATCCTAACCCTAACCCATAGAGAAGAAAACACCAAGAAGGTCCACCAGAAAAGATTTCTGACTACAATGGACACTCCTATGACAGAGGCTGACCTGCTATCAATCTTCTGATAATAGGATGGTTCAGATGCACAGGGGTGGCAGGGGAGAACTCCCAGTTCCAGTCCTTGTGTTATTTTCTGGTTAAGGAAGCAACCCAACCACCCAGAAGCTTTTAAAGAGAGGCAGGAGCTGGAACTGAGAGGGGACCAACGCAGCTCTTTGAGTTCCAGAAGTGCCATTAATCTGAAGTGATTGCTGTCAGACAAAATTCTTCTGCCTGAGCTCCCTCTCCCCACTGGGGACCGTTGCACTTCCAGATCCTGCTTCCAATCTTGTCTGAACAGATCTTGCATTCGAGAAGATTTCGAAAATGCTCTGAGCGAGCAGCTTGGGCTTCTGCACAGCAGACGGTCTTCCGTTACAAAGCAGTGAGTCAGCATGTGGAGAGAGAGAGAGAGAGAAAGAGAGGGTTGTGGGGGGAGAGATTGGGAGGATGGGTTGGGAGGGAACCTTTTTTTTTAGAGATGGGGAATTTATGGGGAGGAAGCAGGGAGAGCAGAGGTGATATCCAGCAGGTTCTGACCAGTTCCGGAGAACCAGTAGCGGAAATTTTTGAGTAGTTCAGAGAACTGGCAAATCCCACCTCTGACTGGCCCCGCCCCCATCTCTTCTCTGCCTCCCATTGAGTCCCAGATGATTGGTTGGGTCTTCTTTGGCTGCCCCGCACAGGAGAACAGAGCTGGAAAGCAGGTCAGTGGGGTGGGGAGAGAATGGGGATTTTGCAGGATCCTTCCCCTGTCGTACCCACCAAGCCACGGCTGCCACGCCACTCCCACAGAACTGGTAATAAAACATTTGAATCCCACTGCTGTTCATGAAGTTCAGGTCTCTTCAAACTTGACAGCTTTAAGACTTGTGAACTTCCACTCCCAGAATTCCGCCTCCAGTCATGTTAGCTCAGGAATTCTGGGAGTTGAAGTCCACAAGTCTTAAACTTGCCAAGTTTGAAGACCCTTGAGATAATGAGATAATTCTCCACTGAGATAGCCAAGCTATTAAAATCACTAGAATACAGGTAGTCCTCGACTTACGATCATAATTGAGCCCAGCCCTAAGGGAGACATTCGTTAAGTGAGTTTTGCCCTATTTTATGACCTTTCTTGCCACAGTCATTATGTGAATCATTGCACCTGTTAAATTAGGGTCATAAATATGAACCAGTTGCGAGTGAGCATGAACTTGATTTATGTCTGTATAAAAAGATGTTACCCGGGATAAGCCACTTTCCAAAAAGAAGTTTTAGGTATTTATATTTTGCGTTTTGTTTGTTTATCAAAACGTTAGAAGAATGTTGGAAGAGAATAATGAAATTTTAAATAAGACAGATGGATAAAATGAATATATACAATTTAAGGCAAAAGAAATATAATTGAATAGAAGGAAAGGGAGAAATAAAGAAAAGTTGGGAAAAGATATGAAGTTGAACAGATAAGATGAATATCATATTAAACTGTGCTGGTATGGAAATGTGATAATTTGGAACTATCCTGTCTTTAAATAAGATGTTCTATTTGTTTTCTTTAGAAAAGATGTCCTATGTTTTTATTTCACGTTTTGTTTGTTGGTGTATTGTTTTTTTTAAATTAATAAAATTTGTTTCAAAAAAAATATGAACCAGTTGCCAAGCATCTGAAGTTTAGGACCTTTCTTGCCACAGTTGTTAAGTGAAGCAGTGCAGCTGATAAGTTAGTAACCTGGCTGTTAAGTGAATCTGGCTTCCCCATTGACTTTGCTTGTCAGAAGGTCGCAAAAATATGATGACCCTGGGACATAGCAACGGTCATAAATATCACATGACCATGGATCACATGATACACAGCAAAGATCGTAAATACAAACCATTTGCCAAGCACCTGAATTTTGATCACGTGTTTTTGGGGAGGCCACAAAGGTTGTAACTTTGAAAAATGGTCATCAATCCCCTTTTTCGTGCCACATTTGTGAAGTGGATCACTGCAGTTGTTAAATGAGCAACACAGTTGTTAAGTGAATCTGGCTTCCCCATTGTCTGTGAGATATTTGTGAAGTGAGTTTTGTCCCATTTTACAACTTTTCCTGACACCGCTCTTTAAGTGAATCATTGTAGCGGTTAGGTTAGTCCCACGGTCATTAAGCGAGTCTGGTTTACCCATTGACTTTGCTTGTCGGAAAGTTACAAAAGGGGATCACAGGGTCCTAGGCACGTGATAGTGAACCTATGTCATGCGTGGCACAGGTGGCACGCACAACCATTTGTGCGGGCACATGAGCGCCAGCCAAACTTACCTGCACTGCACGTGTGTGCACCTCCCAGCTGATTTTTGGCCTGTTTGAGGCCATTTTTGCCCTCCTGGAGGCTCGAGGGAAGCCTCTGCAGCCTCAGGAGGCCAAAAAAATGGGCTTTCTGGAAATACAGGAACTGCCAGAACGGGCCCATTTTTGCAGCCTCCAAAGGCTGCAGAGGCTTCCCTTGAGCCTCTGGGAGTGCAAAAATGTCCTCAAACGGGCCTAAAATCAGCTGGGAGGCACGTGCATACACAGTGCAGGTAAGGGGGCAGGGCACATTGCATTGTGGGTGCTGGCATTCACGCACTTTGGGCACACCACAACAAAAAGGTTCACCATCATGTGAGTCGGTTGCCGGGTGTCTGAATTTTGATCACGTGACAATGGGGAGGCTGCAACGGTCGTAAGGGTGAAAAAAATGATCATAAGTCGCTTTTTTCACTGCTGTTGTAACTTTTAATGGTCACTAAACCAACTGTTGTAAGTCAAGGGCTACCTGCATTGGGGCAACAGAGTCCATAATGTAAATAATGATCTTTAAATGCATGGTTGCACATCTGAAAGCCTTCAGGTTTCTGAAATGAAGAATCCCCAAATTGTTGGAAATGCTCAGTGGAACAGGGTACATACCATCATGCCTGATGCAGCTGTAAAAAAGCACAAAAGTTTTGGCATAGGATTGGGAAATGGCTGGAAGAAATGGTGAGTTTTAAAATAGACCATGGACCTGAATGTTTCTTACTGGGAATTTTAGCAAAAGAATGTAATATTAAGGAAGAGATATATTTAATAATACATCTTATCACTGCGGCAAGAATGTGGAAAGAGAAGGAAATCCCTAGTGAGGACGAAGTAATAAATAAAATTTTAATATATGCTGATATGGATAGGCTTACCCTAGAGATGAAAAATAAGGATGAATCAGAATATTATATAATTTGGAATAGAGATTACCATTGGTGGGGACAGAAAGGAAGGACAAGTGGGAAAAGAGATATGGAAAAGATGACCGAGACTATGAGATTAAAATGATACTAAGGATGGTGGAGGATGTACTGACAGGATGATTAAATGTATATATTTGCAAATATATGCACAAATGGATATAAGAATGGATATACTTATACGGTACTAAAATGAGAATCAAAAGTTATGCCAAAACGGCTTCACCATGTTCAATGTTTTTAAATGTTATGTTTAGTAAAAATTATAAAAAAAGATTTCTGAAATGAAGAATGAATTCTCTTGAATTCTTCTGTTGGTTTCCCTTTTTTTAAAAAAAGCTATTTTCTGCCTCTCTACCTTCCGATCAGATTGGCTGAGACCACAATTTTCTTCCCAAGTTCCAGAACTGCTTAGCTTTTCATGAGCCAATAGAACTGATTGTAGATTGTAAGCCTGTCCATTTCTGCACAGTCCAATATCTTCTTACACTGAAGATTAAACAGAAAGAAGATACAGCATACTATCAAGCATTGAATTTGTTTTATCAAAGGCTGGGGAAAACATGCTAGACTTGGACAGAGTCTTAATGAATCTTAATTTGGGGAATAATTAGCATATTGGACACAACCAGCCCATTTGAGTGGTCAACAGTTGTGCAAATAGCAATAGTACTTATCTTGTGTAGCACTTCACAGTGCTTTACAGCCCTCTCTAAGCAATTTACAGAGTCAGCCTATTGCCCCCAACTGTTGTGGTCCACCGACAGCCTGTGGAGACAGCAGCAGAATTGGACAGTGGGGAAAAACATGGGTCAATACAGGAATCTGGGGAGGACTCAGACAATGGTCCTGTGTCTGATACAGAGATGAGGCCAGGGCCATCTGGGAGTTATGTGCTGACTCTGGAGCCTCCAGAATCTGACAGCAGTAAGGCAGAGGAACAAGGGGAGCCTGTTCCCAGTGCGTGTGTGTGCAGAGCTGCCAGAAGGCAAGGACAGCTAAGACAAAAGAGGCAATTCAGGAGTAAGGCTTGGAGTTATTGCCCCTCCCATAAGATATAAAGGAAGTGCAAAGGTACAGGAACCATTGCAGGAAGCAACATTCGCTCTGGTTAGTTTGGAACCTGAAAGCTCTGTGATGAATCTGTACTCCATTTTGTTTTGAAAGACTAATTGATACTTTAGTCATTGGCAGCGCTTCAAGAAAGATAAAGGTGCATTCTTGTCAGATTTCTTCCAAAGGAAGACTTCCATGGGACTATTTATAACTGGTTGAAACTCATTACAGGCTGTGAATGATGATAATTCACAGCCATTAAACTAAAATAAAAGGATTTTGGATTTAATATGCGTTTGTTGGTGTCTCAGGAAGTCTTGGTCAGAACACCAACAATCCGGATCCTCCTTTTACCAACCTCTGATGGCTGGAAGTCTGAGTCAACTTTGAGCCTGGTGAGATTCAATCTGCCAAATTGCAGGCAGCCAACAGTCAGCAGAAGTAGCCTGCAGTACTGCACTCTAACCACTGCACTACCACGGCTTTTAAATGCAGACAATGAGCCCATTGTTCTGTCCTAGACCTCACCAAAAAACACTCAATCAATTCTGAGTCCCAGCAAAAACCTCTTTATTTACAATAATGTGAATTAATTCATTCACAGTCAGCCAACAGCTCGGCAAGAAGTCTCGTTAAGGTAGATTCATTATCTCATACCTTTATCAATCCTGGAACTCTGCCTGGTAAATAATTCCACACTCACTGTTGGCAGGGAAGGCTGGGTTTGCAGACAAATCTCCACACAAGGCTGGAACAAACAAATTCTTTTAGTTGACAGCTGGATTCACTTAACAACTGTGTTACTAATTTAACAAGTGCAGTGATTCACTTAATAAAAGATGGCAAGAAAGATCATAAAAATGGGGTAAGATTCAGTTAACAACTGTCCTGCTTACCAACAGAAATTTGAGGCTCAATTGTGATTGTAAGTTGGAAGCAACCTGGTACATCTCTGGCTGTGTAGTTTGTATTTTTTTATTGACCTATTGTTTGTTATAAAACTCTATGATATTTTACCATTTTAAAAATAGAGATATTTCAGGAGGTTTGCACCATAAATTATTATTTTTTTAATGCTGTAAGCAATTTCAGCTTATTGTATCTCTACATCTTGGCTTCGGTTCTCAGTGAAAAAAACTGGATAAAAATTTAATGGTAAACAAAAAGAATCCATGAATAATAAGCCAATAAACTGAAGGCTTCAGCAAACTCTGGATGCTGTAGGTCATTCAAATCATCATCCCATTTCATAAGAAGCCAGAGTGAGAAGCAGACCATGTGACCCTGTAGTGTGATTGTGTTGTGGTGTTTGGGGCACTATGTTGGAGTAGCTTTCAAATTTCATTGTATTCGTGGGATGCAATGACAATAAAGGTATTCTATTCTATTCTATAAGTAGAATAGAGTAATGTTGTGAATGCATAAGGTTTAATAAACAAAACTTGAGCTTGGAGTAAAGTGCAGGGTTCTGGCCCTGCACTTCTGATTGGCTGTTAACGGCAGGATTGGATTGGCCCATTCTGGGGAATCCGATTGGCCATTAACAGAGAGTTCCTATTGGTTAAGGGAGTTAGTGCTCCTCGATCGTTATTGGTTAATAGTTATTGGGGTTGCCTATATAAGGAGGGTTATAACTGCCATTGAGTTGAGAAGTCACTATGTAAATAAAGAGCTGAAGTTCACCGTTCCAGAGGCTTGTCTCCATTCTTTCTCGCCCATGCTCCAAACATAACACTGGCGACGAGGATGGGATGTGGAGATGTCTGAACCGACGGAACTAAGAAGAAAACACTGAGCATGTGGCTGACGACGCTACACAACGGAACCATGTCCGGCAGCATCGTACCACCCGCTCCGTTCGATCCAGTGCAGGAAGACTGGGAATCCTACATGGATCGCTTCCAAATGTTCTTAGAAACTAACAACTTAAAGGACGCCACAGCCGGGAAGAAACGAGCGATGTTCCTAACGCATTGCGGTCCAACTGTATTTAAGATGGCTAAAGCACTAGCAAAACCTAGAGAAGTGAAGGCAATGGATTGGGACGACCTCGAACCTCTACTAAGAGATCACTACGCGCCGACCATGCCTACACTCGTGAGACGGCACGAGTTCTATCAGAGAAACCAGCGAAAAGGAGAAAGCGTCGCCGATTTCATAGCAGACCTCCGAAACCTGGGAGGCCTCTGCGGATTCGCCGATTTGGAAGAGGCACTGAGAGATCGAATAGTTCTGGGATGAGATGCACCAGGCGTGCAGAGCAAGCTGATGGCGAAAGGCGACATCAGCCTTGCCGATGCCATTGCCGATGCTACTGCAGCAGAAGCAACCAAGAAGTCGGCTGCACAATTACGCCGCAACCGCGCTCCGGTACACCAACCGACAAGCGAAATTTTATCCAAGTCAGAAGGGCAGCTTTCAACGACACACCACGAGGACCTCCCTTCGTCATCAGACAGCGACGAAGAAGAGGTCCATCGACTGCGGTCCGACCAGGACCACCACCCGAAGTCCCTACGCCTTTGCGCTGGCTGTAGAGCCAACTATGCCAGGTCCGAATGCAAATTCCGCGACGCGCTCTGCCATGAGTGCGGGAAGAGAGGCCACATCGGACGGGTCTGCCGAAGTTTACAGGGACCCGGCCAGGCCTCAAAGGAGGCTAACTATCGCCAATCAACAGGATTGTAAGGCGAGAACCGTCCTGTAAGGCGAGAACCAGCAAGCCACTCCTACAGAAACCGAGCTTTACAGTGAGAAGAGGCTCACCATACTATCACTATCGGTCACGCCTCTGCTTTGGATGCCAAGAAAATCCGAATCACAGGAGCCATCAAGAACCAGCCTTGCCACATGGAAGTCGACTCGGGATCGTCCCTCTCGATGGTGTCCTGGAAGACCCTCAAGCAACTCATCCCCACGATTCAGCGCCAAGACCTCTGTTTCCAAAAACTCATTCTTAAGGACTATCAAGGGAATCGAATCCCTGTCATTGCTTCCTGCCGAGTCCAGGTCTCCTTCAAGAAGCACACAGCGTACTTACCGCTAACTGTGATCGACAAAGATCGACCTAGTCTGCTAGGTCTCCAATGGTTCGCACCACTTGGCATTGAAGTGGCAGGCATAAACCGAATCAGCAGAAGTGACTGGGAGGAGGACCTCATCCATGAGTTCAAGGACGTCTTCATGGAAAGTTTAGGTGAGTACAAGGGGACCCCAATTTCGTTCAGCCTTGATCCAAAGATAGCTCCCATCCGCCTTAAGCCCCGTCGAGTTCTGTTTGCCTTAAAGCCGAAAATCGACGAACAACTCGACAAACTAATCGCTCAGGGGGTGCTAGAACCTACTGATCACTCCCCCTGGGAAACCCCAATCGTAACACCCATTAAGCCAGACGGGTCGATCCGAATTTGTGGAGACTACCGGGCCACCCTGAACCATGCCCTACAGCAGAATGCATATCCAGTGCCGGTGGTACAGCATCTCCTCCACTCCCTGGGGGGCAGAAAAGTCTTCGCTAAATTAGACTTAGCTCAGGCATATCAGCAACTACCTGTTGATGAAAAGACGGCACAGGCACAAACGATTGTGATGCACCGAGGTGCCTTCAAATGTACCTGGCTCCAATTCGGAGTCAGTGTAGCCCCGGGGATTTTTCAGAGCCTGATGGAGAGGCTACTATAAGGGATTAAAGGCGTGGTCCCCTACTTTGACGATGTATTAATTGCTGCACCTACAAAAAAATCTTACGGGATCGTTTAAAGTTAGTCCTACAAAAATTCCAAGACGCCGGTCTAAAGGTAAAAAAGAATAAGTGTGAATTGTGTACAGATAGTGTTGAGTTTTTAGGATACCTAATTGACAGTCAGGGTATTCATTCTACCGACAGTAAACTAAGAGCAATAAAAAACGCTCCCAGGCCTCAGAACAAGGCCGATCTCCAGGCATTCCTAGGCCTCATCAACTTTTATAATGTATTTCTACCGCATAAAGCAACAGTGGCTGAACCGTTACACCAGTTGTTAGACAAGAAAGCAAACTGGTTATGGGGTCATAGAGAAGAACAGGCGTTCCGTAATGTGAAAAAAACAACTGACTTCTGACTCTGTACTCATGCAATACAATGAGACTTTGCCGTTAAATATCACATGTGATGCTTCGCCTTTTGGAGTGGGCGCCATTCTAAGCCATGTACTGCCTAATGGTAACGAAGCCCCTGTTGCATATTTCTCAAAGACACTTTCAAAAACTGAGCGAAATTATGGCCAAATCGATAAAGAAGCCCTCGCAATTGTATTGCCGTTAAAAGATTCCATGAGTACGTGTATGGCGGGCTTTTACTATCGTGACTGACCACAAACCGTTTTTGGGGATAATAGCTGGAGATAAGCTGACTCCCTACATATTATCCCCCAGGATGACTCGCTGGTCAGAATTCTTGGCTGCTTATAATTATCGGCTGCAATACTGCCCGGGGAAAGCCATTCCCCACGCTGACGCATTGAGCCGAGCACCGCTTCCGGAGACTCTCGACGATCCTGCACCAACGATAACCACGTTGCAAATTGAAACACTCAACTCACCGCCATTGACTGCCTGAGATATCGCGAGAGAAACCAAATGTGACCCCACCTTAGCAGGAGTTCTAGGCTGGAAAGAACGCGGATGGCCATTGGACCAATTATCAGATGACTTCACACCATTCAAAACTCGACAAACGGAGTTGTTCTCTTAAAAGGGCTGTGTCATCTGGGGCGATAGAGTCGTTATCCCAGAACAATTCCAAAAAGCGCTGCTGAGAACCTTGCACGATGGCCACCCCGGTATGGTGTGAATGAAAGCCCTCACACGAAGCTACGCGTGGTGGCCAGGCATTGACAAGCAAATCGAAAATTGGGTTAAAGCTTGTCAAAAATGCCAGGAAGTGAGCAACGCCCCACCTAAAGCCATCCCTACCGAATGAGAGAAACCATGGGGACCCTGATCCCGTATTCACTTAGACTTTGCGGGGCCGACTAAAGGCCACACCTTTCTGCTAACCATCAATGCCTACTCGAATTGGCTCGAGATTCACCGCTTGACGAACACAACCACTGAAGCGGTCATCAAAAACTTGGAAAGACTATTTGCAACCCACAGATTACCAGACGTCCTGGTATCCGACAACAGGCCCCAATTTACAGCGCTGTCATTTGAGCAGTACCTGGCTGACCACGGCATCCGACATGCGCTCACCTCGCCTGCGCACCCTGTGACCAATGGCAAAGCAGAGCGCATGGTCCAATTTGTTAAAAAAACCTTGCAGAAGGTAGACTACGATAACATTGACAACAAGATCAATCGAATCCTTTTCCCACAACACATCACACCTCATAGCGTCAACCAACAAAACTCCCGCCGAACTGCTAATGGGACGAAAACTCCGCTCCCACCTCGACTGGTTACACTGAGCTTATGAACTGGAAAAACTACTAGGATCCAGTGGCCGCTGTCATGCCTTCCAGGTAGGTGATTTGGTATACGCTAAAAACCTATCGGGCGATCCGCTGTGGGTGGAGGCGACAGTAGTTCGTGTAACCGGCCCGAGATCCTACCTTGTACAATGCCTTGACGATAGACTATGGAAACGCCATATCGATCAATTACGATCGCGGCTCCCGTCGGGCATTCCTGAACTCCCTTACGACCAAACTGAGGGGGGGGGAGATACAGAAGAAGATGAATTCCAAGTAGAAGAAAACCCATTCGAAGGGAACGACAGCGTGATAGAGACACAGGAAGTGGAACCAGAGAGGGAAACAGATGCACCTCAGGGAATTACCGAGAATAATGGCAACGATGAAGAAATGAACTCTGAACCAGAGGCGACCCCGTTGCCAAACAACGATCTACCTCAGCGTGATTGCAGCCCAATGACACAGCAAAAATCAAAAAGACTAATAAAGCAACCGTCCTACCTAAAGGACTATGTAACTGCGCCCTGCAAACAGAAGCCAGGGGGAAGGGGGTGTTGTGAATGCATAAGGTTTAATAAAGAAAACTTGAGCTTGGAGTAAAGTGCAGGGTTCTGGCCCTGCACTTCTGATTGGCTGTTAACGGCAGGATCGGATTGGCCCGTTCCGGGGAATCCGATTGGCCATTAACAGAGAGTTCCTATTGGTTAAGGGAGCTAGCGCTCCTCGATTGTTATTGGTTAATTGTCATTGGGGTTGCCTATATAAGGAGGGTTATAACTGCCATGGAGTAGAGAAGTCACGATGTAAATAAAGAGTTGAAGTTCACCGTTCCAGAGGCTTGTCTCCATTCTTTCTCGCCCATGCTCCAAACATAACAAGTAGAGTGGAATAGAATAGAACAGAACAGAACAGAATAGAATAGGTTTTGTGCTGCATTACCTAACCTGATTTCCTTATAAATACTGACAGAAGAGAATATTTGTTGCTCAGGGTTAAATTCAGCAGTTAAATTCAGGGTTAAATTCAGCAGGTATTCAGCAGGTTCTGATCAGTTCTGGAGAACCGGTAGCAAAACTTTTCAGTAGTTCAGAGAACCGGCAAATACCACCTCTGACTGGAGATTTTACAGTATCCTTCCCCTGCAATGCCCACCAAGCCATGCCTACAGAACTGGTAGTAAAAAAAAATTGAATCCCACCACTGGTTAAATTGTGGGTTGACTCAGATTGATGGTTATCTGGTAGACCTTTTGATACCCAATTAGGTAACATTATCAGTAGTAGAAGGGACAGGGTTTGTGGGGAGGAGGAGGACTGTGGAGTCTTTGATGCCTTCTGAGATTGGTTATTTTCTTGCAGATATTTCATTACCCAGGTAGGTAAGATCCTCAGTGCTAGAAGGGAGTGGGATTTGTAGAGAGGAGGAGGAGGAGGAGGAGGAGGAGGAGGAGGAGGAGGAGGAGGAGGAGGAGGAGGAGGAGGAGGAGGAGGAGGAGGAGGAGGAGAAGGAGAAGGAGAAGGAGAAGGAGAAGGAGAAGGAGAAGGAGAAGGAGAAGGAGAAGGAGAAGGAGAAGAAGACAACTGTGGAGTCCTTGATGTCCTCTGAGCTTGATTGATTTCTTGCAGACATTTCATTATCCAACTAGATAATGTCATCAGTGCTAGAAGAGAGTTGAACTTGCTCTCTTTTTATGCACTAATGACTTTTCTTAGAGATTTACCAGAAAATCCAGTTCCCTCTTGAAAAAGTGCCTTTGGGATTTTCTTAGAGATCTATTATGAGAGAAATATTTCTGCCCTGCATCTGATTAGCATGGCAGTCTTACAGCCACTTTTCCTGGCCCACTTCTGACTTTCTCCCATTTCATTTCTATCCTCCAATGTATACAAATAAAAAATTAAGAAACAAGACACTTCCCTCTTGTCTCCTTGGGGGTAGAGACTGAGAAAGAGAGATTTGGAGGGGGAAAAAAATATCTAGCAAAGATTCTGCTTCATTGATGTACCCAATTGCCTGAAGGGATTCTTTTCTCTACAAGAAACAGAAGAAAAAGGAATATCATCAGCATTCTGGCAGGTATCTTGATTGGATAATGCCCCCGCCGGTCTCGAAAAGATGGACAAATACATCCTGATTTCCAGAGGGACTTTGAAAATAGCTTTTTAACCACGTATCCGAAATGTATCGAGTCCCTATTTTGCAGCCCGCGATCCGTTTCTCCGCATCAGGACACGTCTTCCCGTTTCTCTTCTCCTGCTATGATGATGATCACTCACAAAGTGTCTTGTTTCTTGAAGTCATCTCTTAGGCCAGGGGTGTCAAACTGGATTTCATCAAGGGCCGGATCAGCATTGTAGCTTTCCTCTGTAGACCAGGGGGGGAGAGTAGGGAGGGGAGACAGGACAGACACTTCCTGCAGCACCCTGCCAGCTGAAAATGGGGCACCGGGGGGGTGTCTATGCGGCCCATTTTGGAGCAGCAAGGCAGCATGCTGCTGAAGGCCGAGGAGGCCAAAAATGGGCTGAGCAGGGGCCTCGTGAAATGCGGCTGGTTCAGCCTGGTTCGCCTGACCTGGCAGTAAAAAATGCTACCAGTTCAACCGAACCGGTATTTCCAACGATCAGCTGGGCGACGATCAGCTGTGCCATGTGATTTAAATTAGCTAGAAAGCAGGAAATTGATGAATTTCATGCTTTTTAGCTAATCTAAATCGCACGGCACAGCTGATCCCTGCCCCTCACTGTTGTACTTACAGCTCAGAAGGCTTCAAAATGTTTCTTTTTTCAGCACCCAGGAAGCTTTCCTGAGGCCCACTAGGCCAAAAGAGGGGGGGGGCTGTAAAAGAAAAAAGGAAAAAAAGACTTTTGACACCACCACCCCTTCCCCAATCACATGACCACCTGGCCATGCCCAAAGAACTGTTAGTAAAAAAAATTTGATTCCCACCACTGTTTTGCATGGCCCGTTTTTGGCTGGCAGAGTGCTACCTGTAGGCCAGGGAAGCTAAAAACGGACCTCACGAGGCCTCTTTTCTGGCCCGTTCTGGCCAGCAGAGGCTCCTCAGGCCAGTCCTTTGATATTTCCAGCCCGGCCCTGCAGGCCAGATTTATTTACTTATTTATTTATGTATTTTTTTATTTTGTCGAGAGCTTACAATATAACAGAAACAAGAACAAACATAAGTTTAAATACAAGAAGTAGGAATAGGAACTAATAATTGGGGACAATAGGACAGGGAGGGCAGGCACGATTGTGCGCTTATGCACGCCCATTACAGACCTCCTAGGAATGGGGTGAGGTCAATAGAGGTTAGTTTGAGGGTAAAGGAGTTTAAGCACCCTGTGGACTGGATTTGGCCTGTGGGCCTTGAGTTTGATAACCCCTTGTCTTAGGCCTTATGAGCAAGCCCTAGGCTGCATTCGCAGAGGGATCGAATCCAGATCACATGGAATCTTAACACCACTTTATAATGCCTTGGCCTGAAGACCATGCTTGGAATACAGCCAATACAGGAGAATATCTATAGCTCAGGGTTGAAATGTGGAGTCCTTGGTGTTCTCTGAGCTTGGTTGTTTTCCCTTGCAGATGTTTCATGACCCAACTAGAGAACATTGTCAGTGCTAGTAAGGAGTGCTGTTTGCTGTCAGTTTATATTCTAATGAGCGGGTGGGGTCTTAAGGATACTTTGGTTGGGCTGTTTACCTTTGGCTTTTTGGCTTTTTTTACTTGATTGTTGGTCTGAAGTTGACCTTGGAGTTAATCTATGCTGATCTGAATGCTGATTACTGGTGGAGAAGTGCTGGAGTCTTTTTCTTTGGAGCCATTTGATTGTCTCTTTTGCATTGTTTATATAAAGGTAAATGTTCCCCTTGCACATACGTGCTAGTTGCTCATGTCTGTTACAAAGCCGAAGAGCCAGCACTGTCCGAAAAGATCTCCATGGTCATGTGGCCGGCATGGCTAAATGCCAAAGGCATACAACACAGAACACTGTTATCTTCCCACCAAAGTGGTCCCTATTTCTCTACTTGCACTTTTTATATGCTTTCAAACTGCTAGGTTGGCAGAAGCTGGGACTCCATGATACGGCACTAGGGATTCGAACTGTCGACCTTTTGAACAGCGTCTTAGCCACCGAGCCACCACGTCCCAGCATAGTCTATAGAGGTTATTAATATCTATAAGTCTACTGATGGCTGATTTGTCAGAGTGCCAGGTATCTAGAAATTTCCCTGGCTTTTTTGGACTTGGCCTGGTCTAGGATTGTCACATTTTTCCCAATTGAAACGATAGTTAAATCTGTCTACACGTTATGAAATTAAAGAATTTTCATCCTGCCTTCTGACTGCCAGTTGGTGTTCATGGGTGTGTTCTGGTCAAATTTCTGCCTGTTTGTCCTACATAGTGGTCATTGCAGTTCTTACATTGTATGTTGTAGATGACTCTTACTTCTGGGGTTGCTAAGTCTTGGAATACAGCATCCAGTTTTAGTCACCATGATATAAAAAAGATGTTGTGACTCTAGAAGTGCAGAGAAGAACAGTGACAAAGATGATGAGGGGACTGGAGGATAAAACTTACGAAGAACAGTTGCAGGAATTGGGTAAGCCTAGTTTAATGAAAAGAAGGACTAGTGGTGACATAATAGCAGTCTTCCAATATCTGAGGGGCTGCCACAAAGAAGAGGGAGTCAATCTATTCTCCAAAGCACCTGAAGGCAGGACAAGAAACAACGGATGAAAACTAATCAAGGAAAGAAACAACCTGGAATGAAGGAGAAATTTCCTGACAGTGAGAACAATTGATCAGTGGAACAGCTTGTCTCCAGAAGTTGTAAATGCTCCAACACTGGGAGTTTTTAAGAAGAGCTTGGACAACCGCTTGCCTGAAATGGTATATCATCTCCTGCTGAGCAGGGGGTTGGGCTAGAAGACCTCCAGGGTCCCTTCCAACTCTCTTAATCTGTTATTCAAGCTGGAGATCCCAGGAACAACCTCAGAGATCTCTATCCAGAAGAGTGCAGGGCTAGGAAAAGCTGAGATCCTACACAGAACCTTCAGAATCCCAGATCCCTGGTAGAGGATCCCAGATTGAGGAAGATACAAACCATCCATAAGGGTGAAAAGGGAATATTCTCTCTCTCTGTTAGAGAGAGAGAGAGAGAGAGACATCACCTATTGCTCTTCCGGGTTCCAGTGCATATGCTGGTCTTTGTGCGTGTGGGAGCACTGGAAGAGCAGTTCCCCGGCATGCAGGTATGCTCTGGCCAGTTGGTCTTTCCACGCACATGTGCACCAGGAACTGGAAGACCAGTGGCCAGTGCACATGTGCACGAGTGCCAGAGAACTGCTTTTCTGGTTTCCAGCACTCCCCTTGCATGCACACGCTCCCATTTTGGCACTCAGTGGTATAGGGTTTCACCAACACTGGTATAGGTTTTCCTACCTGAGCAGGGGTTGGACTAGAAGACCTCCAAGGTCCCTTCCAACTGTGTTATTCTATGGTGGGGGGAGAGACAGTATACATAACATTTTGGATTGATTGATTGAATGATTGATTTTGACCTGTATCAGATGCCTAGGGTCACAAACTTTCCCCAAACAGGTAATATTTCCTCCGTCTGGCCAATAGTCCCTTCATCCCAACACAATTGATTGGTGACAATTGGAGAACCTTGATTACAGAATACAGGTACTCCTCAACTTATGACCACCATGGGCTCCATTGCTAAGCAAGACAGTTGTTAAGTGAGTTCTGCTCCATTTTGCAACTTTGCTTGTCACAGTTGCTCAGTGGAGCAGTACAGTTGTTAAGTTAGTAACACAGTTGTTAAGGGAATCTGTTTCCCCCTTGGGATCACATGACCCTGGCCAGTTGCGAAGGATCTGAATTTTAATCACCTGACCACGAGGACGCTGCCATGGCCCTAAGTGTGGAAAACCAACAGAAGCAGAGGTGGTATTCTGACCAGTTCTGGAGAACCGGTAGCATAAATTTTGAGTAGTTCAGAGAACCGGCAAATACCACCTCTGACTGGCCCCATCCTCATCTATCCTCTGCCTCCCATTGAGTCTTAGCTGATTGGCTGGGTCTTCTTTTGTTGCCCTGCACAGGAGAACAGAGCTGGAAAGCAGGTTAGTGGGGTGGGAAGGGAAGGGAATGGGGATTTTGCAGTAACCTTCCCCTGCCACGCCCACCAAGCCACGCCCACCAAGCCACACCACACCCACAGAACTCGTAGAAAAAAAATTGAATCCCTCCACTGACATTCACACTTGCGTTTTTGCTGAAGAGAGTGAAGGAGAGGCCTGGAAGGCGACCCACAGCTTTATCTGTCCTTGAAGATGGAATTGGAATTGAGGGCAAAGCTGGGTAACACTCTTTGTCTAAGTGTTGGGCACTCCCTCTGCCCTGCCAGCGAAAGGAAGGGAGAAAAATTAACTGTATGCCCATGAGAAGATAAATCAAAGAGGTGAATGAAGGTAATAGAACTCATTGGGGTGGATTATTTTAAGAACTTTGAAGAAAAATGCATAAACGCATCCATGAGAGAATATTTTTTAAAAAAAAACTATAAAAGGATATTGTTGTGTATGTAATATAACTAAATAAAGCATGAGCTTGGAGTCAAGTGCAGGGTTCTGGCCCTGCACTTCTAATTGGCTGTACGTGGCCGGACTGGATTGGCCCATTCTGGGGAATCCGATTGGCCCTTAACAGAAATGTCTTATTGGTTCAAGAGCTAACGTTCCTAGCTCGTTATTGGGTAATCGTTACAAGGTTTGCCTATATAAGGCAGGTTCTACTACTGTTCAACAGACCAAGTTATAATGTAAATAAAGAGCTGAAGTTCACCATTCAGAAACTTGTCTCCATTCTTTCTCGCCCATGCACAAAACTTGACACTGGCGACGAAGGTGGGATGTGGAGACAACTGAACCAACGGAACCCAGAAGCAATACCGAGCACGTGACAGACGGCACCAACAATGGAACCATGTCCGGCGGCATCGTATCACCCGCTCCGTTCGATCCGACACAAGAGGACTGGGAGTCCTACATGGATCGCTTCCAAATGCTTCTTGAGACAAACAATTTAAAGGACGCCACACCAGGAAAGAAACGGGCGGTGTTCCTAACGCATTGCGGTCCAACTGTATTTAAGATGGCTAAAGCACTAGCCAAACCCCGAGAAGTGAAGGCCATGGATTGGGACGACCTCGAACCTATCCTGCGAGCCCACTACGCTCCTACTATGCCTACACTCATGAGACGCCACGAGTTTTATCAAAGAAACCAGCGAAAAGGAGAAAGCATGGCCGACTTCATAGCAGACCTCCGTAACTTGGGAGGCCTCTGCGGATTCACCGATCTCGAAGAAGCACTAAGAGATTGCATAGTCCTTGGACTAGATGCTCCGGGTGCCCAAAGCAAGCTGATGGCAAAAGGCAACATCAGCCTTGCCGATGCCATTGCCGATGCTACCGTGGCAGAGGCAACCAAGAAGTCAGCTGCACAACTACGCCAAAACCGCGCTCCGGTACCACCACCGTCCAGCAAAATCTCACCTAGTGCAGAGGGACAGCTCGCGATGACACACCACGAGGACCTCTCTTCATCGTCAAAAAGCAACGAAGAAGGGGTCCATCGACTGCGGTCCAATCGAGACCACTACCCGAAGCCTGTACACCCTTGCGCTGGTTGTGGAGCCAACCATGCCAGGTCTGAATGCAAGTTCCGCGACGCACTCTGTCATGAGTGCGGGAGACGAGGCCACATTGGACAGGTCTGCCGCAGCTTGCCAGGATCCGGCCAGGCCTCAAAAGGAACCAACTATCGCCAATCAACAGGAAACCGTCCTGTAAGGCGAGCGCCAGCAAACCAATCCTACAGAAATCGACTTTTGCAGAGAGAAGAGGCTCACCATACTATCACTATCGGTCACGCCTCAACCTTGGGCACTACGAAAATCCGAGTAACAGTAGCCATAGAAAATCAGCCTTACCACATGGAGGTCGATTCGGGATCGTCTCTCTCGATGGTGTCATGGAGAACACTCAAGCAACTCATCCCCACAATTCAACGTCAAGACCTCCGGTTCCAATGCCTCATCCTCAAGGACTACCAGGGGAATCGAATCCCCGTCGTCGGGTCCTGCCGAGTCCGAGTCTCCTTCAAGAAGCACACAGCGTACTTACCTTTGATAGTCATCGATAGTGATAGGCCTAGCTTGCTGGGCCTCCAATGGTTCGCGCCACTCGGCATTGAAGTGACCCGCGTAAACCGAGTTGGTGGCTGTGACTGGGAGGAAGACCTTATCTCTGAGTTCAGGGATGTCTTCGCGGACAGTTTAGGCGAGTACAAGGGGACCCCGATCTCATTTAGCTTAGATCCCATTCGCTTAAAGCCCCGTCGAGTCCCGTTTGCCTTAAAGGCTAAAATAGACGAGCAACTCGACAAACTGATAGCTCAGGGGGTGTTGGAGCCCATCGATCACTCCCCTTGGGAAACCCCTATTGTAACACCCATTAAGCCAGATGGGTCAATCCGAATTTGTGGGGACTACCGGGCCACCTTGAACCACGCCCTCCAGCAAAACGCGTATCCAGTTCCGGTGGTGCAGCACCTCCTCCATTCCCTGGGGGCCGGGAAAGTTTTCGCTAAATTGGATTTAGCTCAGGCATATCAGCAATTGCCAGTAGATGAAAAAACGGCACAGGCCCAAACTATTGTGATGCACCAAGGTGCCTTCAAATGTACCCGGCTGCAATTCAGAGTGAGTGTAGCCCCGGGGATATTTCAGAGCCTTATGGAAAGGCTATTACAAGGAATTAAGGGCGTGGTCCCTTATTTTGACGATGTATTAATTGAAGCCCCAACAAAAAAAATCTTACAGGACTGATTAAAATTAGTCCTAAGAAAATTCCAAGAAGCCGGTCTTAAGGTTAAGAAAAATAAATGTAAATTATGCACTGACAGTGTTGAGTTTTTAGGGTACCTGATTGATAGCCAGGGCATTCACCCTACCGAAGGTAAATTAAAAGCGATCAAAAACGCTCCCAGGCCACGAATCAAGGCCGATCTCCAGGCGTTCCTAGGCCTCATCAACTTCTATAATGTGTTTTTACCGCACAAAGCAACTATCGCTGAGCCGTTACACTGATTATTAGATAAAAGGGCAATTTGGTTATGGGTTTACCGTGAAGAACAGGCGTTTAGAAATGTTAAAAAACTGCTTACTTCTGACTCTGTACTCATGCAGTATAACGAGACTTTGCCGTTAGTTATAACCTGTGATGCATCCCTTTTGGGGTAGGCGCCATTTTGAGCCACGTACTGCCTAATGGGAACGAAGCCCCTGTTGCATATTTCTCAAAGACTCTTTCCAAAACTGAGCGAAACTATGGACAAATTGATAAAGAGGCCCTTGCAATCGTCTCAGCTGTGAAAAGATTTCACGAATACGTGTATGGCAGGCCTTTTACTATTGTAACTGACCAGAAACCGCTGCTAGGGATAATAGCCGGAGATAAGCCGACTCCCTACATATTATCCCCTAGGATGACCCGATGGTCAGAATTCTTTGCTGCTTATAATTATCGGCTGCAATACCGCCCGGGGAAAGCCATTCCCCACGCCGACGCATTGAGCCGAGCACCGCTTCCAGAAACTCTCGACGATCCGGCACCAACGGTAACCTCATTGCAAATCGAGGTGCTCAACTCGCCGCCACTGACTGCTCGAGACATCGCGAGAGAAACCAAACGTGACCACACCCTAGCACGAGTCCTAGGCTGGGTAGAACGCGGATGGCCATTGGACCAATTGCCTGATGACTTCACACCATTCAAGTCTCGGCAGACTGAGCTCTTCTCCCAAAAAGGCTGTGTCATCTGGGCGATAGAGTCGTTATCCCAGAATGGCTCCGAAAAACACTGCTGAGAACCTTGCACGATGGCCACCCCGGCATCGTGCGAATGAAAGCCCTTGCACGAAGCTACGCATGGTGGCCAGGCATTGACAAGCAAATCGAACATTGGGTTAAAGCTTGTCCCAAATGCCAAGAAGTCAGCAACGCCCCTCCAAAAGCCATGCCTACTGAATGGGAGACACCACGTGGACCCTGGTCCCGAATTCACCTGGACTTTGCGGGGCCAACCAAGGGCCACACCTTCCTGCTTCCCGTTGATGCCTACTCGAATTGGCTGGAGATACATCGCATGACTACTACAACCTCCGAGGCAGTCATCAAGATTTTAAACAGATTCTTTGCAACCCACGGATTACCAGACGTCATGGTATCTGATAACGGCCCACAATTTATGGCACTCGTGTTTGAACAGTACCTCGCTGACCGTGGCATCCGCCATGCGCTCACCTCGCCTGTAAACCCTGTGACTAATGGCCGAGCAGAACACATAGTCCAATTTGTAAAGAAAACCTTGCAATAGGTAAACTACGATAACATTGATGACAAAGTCAATCAAATCCTCTTCTTGCAACACATCACCCCACATAGCGTCACCAACAAGACGCCCGCTGAACTGTTAATGGGACGAAAGCTCTGCTCCCACCTTGACCGGTTGCACCCTGCTTATGAACCAGAGAAACCATTAGGATCCAGCGGCCGCTGTCGCACCTTCCAGGTAGGAAACCTGGTGTATGCAAAAAACTTACCGGGCGACCCATTGTGGGTGGAAGCGATGGTAGTCCATGTAACCGGCCCCAGATCCTACCTTGTGCAATGCCGTGACAATAAACTCTGGAAACGGCATATCGACCAGTTACGGTCGTGCCTTGCAGCAGCCAGTCCACAACTCCCCTATGACCAAACTGAGGGGGGGGGAGGTACGGAAGAAGATGAAGCCCCAGGAAACCCGTTCGAAGGGAACGACGACTTAACAGAAACCCAGGCTGCGGAGCCGGAGGGAGAAAAGTTTGCACCTCAAGAAAGTGCGGAAAACGGGGGCAACAACGCAGAAGTAAACTCTGAACCGGAGGCAGCCCCACTACCAAACAGCAATCTGCCTCAGCAGGACTGCAACCAACCAATACAGCGAAAGTCAAAAAGACTTAAAAAACAACCATCCTATTTAAAGGACTATGTAACTGCGCCCTGAACTAAGGAGCCAGGGGGAAGGGGTGTTGTGTATGTAATATAACTAAATGAAGTATGAGCTTGGAGTCAAGTGCAGGGTTCTGGCCCTGCGCTTCTAATTGGCTGTTAAGCGGCCGGACTGGATTGGCCCGTTCTGGGGAATCCGATTGGCCCTTAACAGAAATGTCTTATTGGTTTAAGAGCTAACGTTCCTAGCTCATTATTTGGTAATCGTTACAAGGTTTGCCTATATAAGGCAGGTTCTACTACTGTTCAACAGAGCAAGTTATAATGTAAATAAAGAGCTGAAGTTCACCGTTCAGAAACTTGTCTCCATTCTTTCTCGCCCATGCTCAAAACTTGACAGATATAAGACAAATAAAACTGATGCAGGAGGGAAGGTGCTACTTTAGAAACCAGGAGAATGGGAGTTCTAGTTCTCTCTTTGGTATGAAATCTGGCTGGGTGACTTTGGGCCAATCACCAGCAGACCATGAGTTCTAGTCCTGCTTTAGGCATGAAATTCAGCTGGGTGACTGCGGGCCGTATAATTCACTCAAGAACTTCAATGATTCGCTTAACAACTGTGACCAAAAATGTCATAAAAATGGGGCAAAACTCACTTGACAATTTACCATGTTTAGCAATGGAAACTTTGCATTCCCTTGTGATGGTAAGTTGAAGACTACCCATTTAGATTTTATGCCTACAAACACCCAAATTTTGGATAAAAACAGATTCAGAAGGAAGCCCGCTAATCTCCTAACCTCATGTTAGTTAGGACCTTTTGTAAATGTGATTGGGGCAGGGATAATGGGGGTGAAGGGAGGGATCAGCAAAGCTGTCTGTAGGAATTGCTGCGTTGCACCAGCTTATCTGAATCTTTGTGACCTTTTATTTTAATATACTGGCCGAGGGAGGGTACTTTTAATGTGGCATTGGACAGGAAATTTTATGTGCAGCTCTGGAGGTAGATAATCTCTGCTAATAGTACTTTGATCAATGTTCTCCACCCCCTAAAGGATTAGGATAATGCCAGTCCATTTCCACCGTGGGGGAGGAGGATTATCTGAATTTTTCCTCTCTCCCAAACCCCTTCCGATCATCAGATGTTGGATAATCATTTGTCTGAAGTGGTGTAGGGTTTTCTGCCTAGCAGGGGGCTGGTCTAGATGACCTCCAAGCAGGGGTGGTTACTCCATATTATTCAAAAATCCCGGTTTGCTGCCCAGTTGCTGGGTGGGCCATGGTGGGCGTGGCCTACCGGAACTTCCGGGAAGGCCATTTTTCGCCTTTCCAAGGATCCAGAAGCTTCCCTCAAGCTTCTTTGAGGGTGAAAATGGCCTCCCCTGGGCTCTGGAGGCCCTCCCAAAGACGTAAACAGACCCATTTTGTGACTTCCGGTACTTCCGGGAGGGCCATTTTTCCCCCTCCCAGAGCCTCTGCAGGGACCCTGCACTTACCTGCATTGAAAATGGGTCCCATAGAGACTCCTGGGAGGGGAGGGGCAGGGTGGGTGGGGCCAGCCGGTCAGTTCAAATACCGGTTCGGGGAACCAGATGCAAATTTAACATCCGGTTCACCCAAACTGGTCTAAATCAGTAGAATCCCACCCCTACCTCCAAGGTCCCTTCCAACTCAGCTATGCTATTCTATTCTATTCTATTCTATTCTATTCTATTCTATTCTATTCTACTCTATTGTTATTCCTTATTATTCTATTTTATTTTATTTTATTTTATTCTATTATATTGTTATTCCATATTATTCTATTCCTATTCTATTCCTATTCTATTCTATTCTATTCTATTCTATTCTTATTCCATATTATTCTATTCTATTCTATAGTAATTCCATATTATTCTGTTCCTATTCTATTCTATTCTAGTCTGTTCTAGTCTAGTCTAGTCTAGTCTATTGTTATTCCATTCTATTGTTATTCCATTCCTATTCTATTTCTATTTCTATTTCTATTTCTATTTCTATTTCTATTTCTATTTCTATTTCTATTTCTATTTCTATTTCTATTTCTATTTCTATTTCTATTTCTATTTCTATTCTATTCTATTGTTATTCCATATTATTCTATTCTATTCTATCCATGGCTCCAACAAGATGGCCCAAGCGCCATCCTAAATTCCTTCCACAGCTTTTTTTTTTTTAAGTGTAAATGTTCCAGGAGAGATGTAGGCCAAAAATTACAGGTCTGTAGTTTGTAAAAAAAAAAAAAAAACTCAGGAAGACTCAGAATCTAGCTGATTTGCTTGTTTTTAAGTTTCCAACTTTTTCCCTCTTCCCAGTCTATGAAAAAAATGTTCACGTTGACAGAGAAGAGCTGCAGTGCTCATGAGTTTCCTCTCACCAATTTTCCGTAATGGCAACTATATCATACAGGTAGAGTCCAGAATTGAGTCCAGAATTTATGTTGTTAAGTGAAAAGTTGGTTGTGAGTTTTGCCCCCATTTCATGACTTCCTGCCACATTTGTTAAGTGAATCACTGCAGTTGTTAATAGAATAGAATAGAATTCTTTATTGGCCAAGTGTGATTGGACACACACAAGGCATTTGTCTTGGTGCAAATGCTCTCAGTGTACATAAAAGAAAAGATACATTCATCAAGAATCAAGAATCATCAGGTCCAACACTTAATGATAGTCATAGGGTACAATAAACAATTGAATCATGCTAGGAAACAGTCAATATAAATCATAAGGATACAAGTGACAAAGTTACAGTCAAACAGTCACAAGTGGGAGGGGATGGGTGATAAGGAGTGATGAGAAGATTAATAGTAATAGTAGTGCAGACTTTGTAAATAGTTGGACAGTGTTGTAACATGGTTGTTAAGTGAATTTGGCTTCCCCATTGACTTTGCTTGACAGAACTTCACAAAAGGGGATTAGCTGACCCCAGGACATTGCAACCGTCATAAGGATGAACCAGTTGCCAGGCATCTGAATGTAAGCCATAAAATCATGGGGATGGTGCAACAGTCATAGGTGTGAAAAATGATCATAAGTCAGTTTTTTTCAGTGCCGTTGTAACTTTGAATGGTCATTAAATGACCTGCTGTTAGTCAAAGACTACCTGTACTTGCCCTAGTGTGCTAGTATTTCAAGTTCATCCTGTTTGTTCCCTAAACTTGGAGCGTTTTTGTTTAAGCATTTAAATTTTTTGTGGCTGATCCTACTTTGCGTCTGAGTTTTTCTCCTTTCTCAAATGAAGGCAAATATACTGTATGTCTTGTCAACTCATAAAACATTTTGTATACGTTTTATAGTTGACAACGGAAAGAAGGGAGGGAGTTTCAAAGAGCAGGCAACAGTGTGGAATCGAAAGTACATTCCATTCATATTTTCTTCAAAGACTGATTAGATGGCTGAAGCTTCTGCTGGGGAAAAAAATCTAATTGGAGAGCATGATTGATAACTCTTAGCTATGGACATTTTTCGTTGGATGATACACCGAGAGGGGTGGAGGGAAAGAAGGATCAAGGGTGACAGTGAATTACGTATCTCAGAGTTGGCTACGCTCAGATTAATGTGGATGCAGAATGTTACCTTCAAATAAATCCTCTTGAGTTTTGGGAGTGTGGCTCAAGGCTCATGATTTAATTGGAGTAATTGCCCAAATCCTGAAAATGTCCCAGGATAATGTTGCAGGATCCAATCCGGGTCGGTCACCAAGATTTTGTCTTCTGTGTTTTCTGGGACAAATGCTGAAGCCCATCGTCTCTCTAGCAGAGTGTGTGCTCTAGGCCAGTGGTCACCAACCAGTGGGCTACAGACCACTGATGGTCCACAAGAAAATTTTGGTGGTCCACAGAGAAATGTCCCCCCAAAGCAATTAGTTCATCTCTCTCTCACCGTGAGGAGTGCTCACAGAGAGAAGCAGCTGAAGTCACTCTTATCTCTCAAGAGCCTGGCCGAAGTTTCCCGCACTGCTTCTGTGAGCGCTCCTCAAGAGAGAGAGAGACAATTTTGCAGATAGGTTGGCTGAACTCCTGTCCCTGGGAGTCAAAGTGCTGAAACACGAGTGGTGTGGGAAACTTCAGCCAGGCTCCTTGAGTGAAGGCGGAATGCTGATGCTGTGCAAATATACAAGTAGTGCGGTGTTCCCGCACCTTCCAGCCATATCCATCGCTGCTTCAGTCTGCCTGTGCCGCCGTTACCCTCTTGCCACAACAGCACCATTACCTTGTCCTGGCCGGTGAGGGCTGTGCTGCTTTTTTGCACATTGCACCACCTGCAAATTTGCACATTACATGTGCCACCACCTACGGCGGAGATTTCCAACCCCACCACAGGCTGGTCCCCTATTCCAGAGCTGCAGTAGTCACAACACTGGCCCTTTGGTCATTCTGGAGCTTCTCCTCCAGTCCATGGCAGGCTGGTGCACCTTGGTGGAGGAGCAGCTGCTCCAGGATGACCAAAGGGCCAGTCCTATGACTACTGCAGCTCTGGAATATCCGGACCGACTGTCCCACCAATGTCAGCAAGCCACCATCAGTCAAAATTCATATTAGTGGTCTGTGGGATTTTAAATTATGCATTTGGTGGCCCCTGAGGTCCAAAAGGTTGGTGACCCCTGTTAGGAATATAAGTCACCTAACAGGTATTTGGGTTAGATAATATATAAACCAGAATAAACATTTTAATACTGTATCTTTAAGGGAATGCTAAAATTGTAATTGGGTGTGGTTCTGCAAATGGCCATAAGATGGAACCAGAAACCTGGGTTGTTTAGTCTTCCTCTCAGAAGAGAGTGTGTCTCAGTGAGTTTTTTTTCCTTCTGTTGGAGAGTTTTGCCGCTCATTCTAATTGACTGTTATTCTTGGATTTGATGTAAGTCTGATATTGAATTGTTTTTGACACTGGACTTTGTTATTGGATTATCCCTGGACTGAAAACTGACTGATTTTACCTGTGAATGACTTTGGACTGCTTGTTTACTGAACAGTGTATCTGTGTGCTGTGGGTGTATCATTCAAACACTTCTTTCACTATGTCTCCCTGTATGCATTCTTTCTCCTAACGGGGAATTACCTCAACAACCCCTGCTCTCGGCTATTTTGTGTATACTATTTATATGGTGCCTGTTGTATGTGGCTTTTTAGATGTTTATTGGATATTGATGGCTGGCTATTAAATCGTCCCAAGGCCACTTTAAATGGAGTAAACCCAGTACTACTATGTACCGAATTGTTATATGCCACCTCAGCAAATGGCAATAGGTCAGCCCAATTATCTTGCTGATAATTTATATAACATCAAAGATATGGTTCCAATACCGAGTTAGTTTTCTCACAAGCTCCATTGGTTTGTGGATGGTGGGTGGAGCTTAAACCCTGGGCGGAGCCCAATAATTTCAGGAACTCCTTCCAAAAGTTTGAGGTAAACTAAACACACCTGTCTGAGATTATGCGTTCAGGAACCCCATGTAACCTGTAGATATGTAAAATAGTTTAGCCAATGTTTTTGCAGATGGGATTTTCGGACAAGGTATGAAATGTACCTGTTTGGAAAACAAATTGGTTATTACCCAAATAACTGTATTCCCCCCACTTTTAGGTAATTCTACTATAAAATCCACAGAAATCCATAGAAATTTCCTTCCATGGAGCCATTGGTCTAGCCACATTTTGTAGTAAGCGTGCTTACCAGGAGGCCGCTTGGCTGAGGCACAGATAGGACAGCTAGCCACATAAGACTCAATGTCCTTTTTCAAGGTAAGCCACCAAAATTGCCTTTTAACCAAGTGTAAGATTTTCACAAATCCAAAATGTCCAGCCATTCCTCCCTCCATTACTTATGACAGCCGAAAGATGCAAAGCAAAGAGAGAAAATCTTGAAGGCTGACAATGTGCCATTTTTGCCCAGGATCTCGAATCATGTGGTCCTGCTGTCTACCATTAAACCATCTATCCAAAGATGATAATGTTTTCTTGGCTTGGCTGTTGAGTTGCAATGCCTGTTTGTTAAACCATCTATCCATCTTTCTCCCCACTTGGAACTGAACCCAGATGGATATTTCTTCCAACAATACCATTTCAGACAAGTGGCTGTGTCTTCTTTAAAACCTTCAGTGATGGAAAACCCACAACCTCTGAAAGCAAATTGTCCCAGCTCCTTTTTCCTCATTCGAAGTTATGTTGACACCGAATTCTGCAAGCAAATGAGAAAATAAACTTAAGCAATGGGCTGTCATCTCTAACTCATTTGGGGTCACCAAGCCTCATTAAGTTCTTGTTTAATAGCATGCAGCCTCTTTTGGAAATCTTATCTTTTTTAAAAAAAGAAAAGAAACCTAACAACAACAACCCAAAACTCAGGGACAAATGTTATAAAGTCAGAAAAGCTGAAAAGCTGAGTGGCTGTGATAACACCAGCTTTTAACATAAAACAAAACAAACAGGCATTGCAACTCAACAGCCAAGCCAAGAAAACATTATAATAAAAGGGACTATTTTTATCTATCTATTCACTTGGTAATTTCCCATCTAATTCTTATTTTGATGCTCGCTTTTTGTTATCCTGTCACCTCCTAAATCCAGAATTGTAATTTGTCTGGTTTGTGATATATGAGAATCTATTTCTTCTTCTCTCTTTTTTCTTTTTCTTTTTTTCATTATGCAGGGCAGGAGGAGGGAGCTTAATAGCTTTATCTATTTTTTATTTTCTTTTTTGGTCTCCCAGACTTTCCCTTTGAGAAAGATTACATTCTTATTTTAATTAGGAGATGAGAATGGAGGAGATTTGGGACCTGCCTTAAGCATCTTTGATTGGCCTCACCTCATTTTTTTTCTTTGCATCCTGGAAAGAAAAGAAGAAAAAAAAAAGAATGTCAAATACTTCTGGATTGTTTCCTGTAATAGGTATTGATCAGAATCACTGCCATGCAGATGGAGCAGAAAAGGTACATGAGCTATGGTTTGGGGGTTGTTGTTTTTTGAAAATCTATATTAGAGACCCAGTTTGGCCTTATGGTTAAAGCACCGGGCCCAGAAACCAGGAGACAGGGAATTCTAGTCCCACTTTAGGCATGAGAGCTGGCTGGGTGACTTTGAGCCAATCACCAGGAGACGGTGAGTTCTAGTCCCTCCTTAGGCATGAGAGATGGCTGGGTGCCATTGAGCCAATCACCAGGAGACGGTGAGTTCTAGTCCCTCCTTAGGCATGAGAGCTGGCTGGGTGCCATTGAGCCAATCACCAGGAGACGGTGAGTTCTAGTCCCTCCTTAGGCATGAGAGCTGGCTGGGTGCCATTGAGCCAATCACCAGGAGACAATGAGTTCTAGTCCCTCCTTAGGCATGAGAGCTGGCTGGGTGCCATTGAGCCAATCACCAGGAGACGGTGAGTTCTAGTCCCTCCTTAGGCATGAGAGCTGGCTGGGTGCCATTGAGCCAATCACCAGGAGACAGTGAGTTCCAGCCTTGCCGTAGACATGAATGTCAGCTGGGTAATTTTGGGCCAATCACTCTCTCTCAGCCCAACCTACCTCACAGGGTTGTTTTAATGGCAATAAGAGAAGAAGGAAGAAGTATTGTGTGTGTTACTTATAAAACAATAAAGGCAGGATAAAAATTAGTAATAAATACCGTAAATAAACCCCATGATGTACATTAATTCAAGATGGACTTTCTTTGTCATGAATTCCAAAGGCTCTATTGCAAACGATTGTAAATTTCTTCCTCTTCAGTTTCAGAACTTCTGCTTTGAAACAAACTTTCATTGTCATAAGGATTAGAAACTTGTGCTTTTCAAATTAAAGCTACCTCCCCCCCCAAAAAAAAAAAGTTGGATTCTGCATTGGATACAATTCCTTTTGCATTCTCGGGGGATTGTGCTGGGCATGTTGGATGCATCTGGCCCTTCGCCCACCTACCAGCAGGCCCTGGAGTACAGCTACATTAGTTCTGTGAATATTTTTTGGGGTTGCAGTTTGTGTTATTTTGCTGCTTGCAATGCATCAGCCAAAGGTGATGTAATTCTGTCAATCTCTGATGATTCAGCAAAATCTGCTGCTCTGGAGGAAGAACAGAGATGGACATTTAATTTGAATATTGAATCCCAGAGAAGAGCTTCGGGGTGTCCAAAAATTCAAGATGACATGTGTGATGGACATAAAAAACAGGGGGAGCTTTGATTGCTCTATTGTAGCTGCCCTCTTCAGTTATGTGGACATGCCCGGAAGGGGATGGAGTTGGCCAAACAGGGTTTCTCTGTGACATGGATTTTTTCCATCCAAAACCAGGACATTTCCTTGTCAGTTTGTTTCAAGGTCCAAGCCAGCATGTACGTATCTGTATACGGATCACATACACATCCATCGCCTTGTGGTACACTGCGCTCTCATGTTTCCTACTGAGATATAAAGAAACTTAATACCTGTGTTTCCCCCAAAATAAGACCAGGTGTCAACTCATAAAGAATTTCTATACTTGTTTTAGAGTTGCCAGGAACAGAAGGGGCGGGGGATAAATTTGAAAGAGCAAGTGTAGCAGTTCGGAACCAAATGTGCATTCGATTCTTATCTTGCAAAGATTATAACTAAGGTACGAGAATTTCTGCCACCAAATCTCTAATTGGAGAATGTGATTGATGACTCTGCTGGCTGTGAAAGTGTTTCGTTGGAGAATATGAATTATGATACACCCAGAGGGGTGGGGAGAAACCAGGATCCAGGGTGAGAGTGAATTACGTGTCTCAGAATCAGATTCATACCGGTTCGAGGCTTATGATTTAATTAGGGCAACTGCCAGAATCCTGACATTGGGTCTTATATTGATTTTTGCTCCAAAAGACACACGAGGGCTTATTTTCTGCTTAGGTCTTATTTTCAGGGAAATGCGGTACTAAATGTGTCCGTCTGCATGATTATCTTAACTGGGGCTTATTTGGGGGGTAAGGCTTGTAATACGGACATCCTGAAAAATCAAGCTAGGGTTTATTTTGTGGTTGGGTCTTATTTCCGGGGAAACATGGTAATATAAAAAGAATAACAGAATAACAGAGTTGGAAGGGACTTTAGAGGTTTTCTAGTCCAACCCTCTGCTCTGGCAGAAAACCTTATACCATGTCAGACAAATGGAGGGCCAATCTCTTTTTAAAAAACATCCACTGATGGAACGCCCAAAATGTTTGGAGGCAAGTCGTTCCACTGATTTAATTGTTCTCACTGTCAGCAAATTTTTTTCTTCGTTCTAGATTGCTTCTCTCCTTGATGAGTTTCCACCCACAGCTTCTTGTCCTGCCTTCAGGAGCTTTGGAGAATAGCTTGACTCCCTCTTCTTTGGGGCAGACCCTGAGATATTGGAAGACTGCTATCGTGTCACCCCTAATCCTTTTTTTTTCACTTGACCAAACATACCTAATTCCTTTAATATGTTTTAGTCTCCAGTCCCCTAATAATCATCTTTGTTGCTCTTCTCTGCACTCTTTGTCAATGTCTTTTTTTAATATTGCGGTGACCAAAACTGGATGCAGTATTACCAAGCATTATAAACAAGCACCTTTCACTATTCTAAATTCAATCTATTTAAAACTGCATTTTGAATTCCCCGGTGCCTCCACGAAATAGGTCAGTCTCTAAATAACAATTAACTTTGTATATAGAACATAGCAGTTAGCAGGTAAGAAAGAGTGGGAAGATTTTAACCTGGTTTTAACCTGCGCTATGCCAATGATGTTAACTTAGTAGCCAAGAAGGCAAAGGACCTACTCGGTCTAGTACAAATAGCCCTCAACTTACAAACACAGTTGGGACCAGAATTTCTGTTGTCAAATGGGTTGCATCCTATTTTACGAACTTTTTTTGCCATCGCTGTTAATTGAATCTTTGCAGTCATTAAGTGAATCATGCAGTTGTTGAGCAAATTTGCCAATTGCCAAGTGCCCGAATTTGTTCATGTGATCATGAGGACTCTGCAATAGTTGTAAGAGCGAGGACTGGTCATAAGTCACTTTTTTCAGTGTCATTGTGACTCCAAAGAATCACTAAATTGGTGGTTCTACATGAGGATTATCTGTAATCAAAATCAAAGAGCAGTAAAAAAAATTGGGCTAAGATTCATTACAAAGAAGACCCAATTAATGGCAACATATAGAAAAACCACCTTTAAAATCGACAATGGAGATATCAAAGGACAAAAAAGGACTTGATAACACATTGTCAATCATTCTATCAAATTTAAGTATATGTCAAGCGTGAAGAATCAGGACCACATATTAAGTTCCAGTTACACTGATTTATTGCTCACGTCTCTACAGTTAATCCTTAGCATACAATTATTCATTTAGTGACCATTTGAAGTTATACAGCGGCTCTGAAAAAAGTGAGTTATAACCGTTTTTCCACACTTAGATCGTTGCAGCATCCCCATGGTCACAAGATCAAAATTCAGGTCTTGGCAACTGACCCCTATTTATGACAGTCCCAGGAATCATGTGATCCCCTTTTGTGACCAGCAGAAGGGGGTGAAGGGGGAAGCCAGATTCCCTTAATAATCATGTTACGAATTTGATAACTGCAGAGGTTCACTTAGTGACTTTGGAAAGAAAGGTCTGTAAAATGGGGGCAGAACTCACTGAACAACTATCTCGCCTGGCAACAGTAATTTGGGGATCAATTGTGATCGTAGATCGAGGACTACCTATACAGAATTTAGTCATCAGCGCTAAATTGGCACCAGGTAAGAATGAATGGAATTCAAGGAGGGCTATATTTGGATTGCTTGTGGGAACATAATGATTCTAGGCTTATTCCTCGCTTGACTCCACCCCCTATCCTTCTCCTACAGCAGGGGTCTTCAAACTTGTCAGCTTTAAGACTTGTGGACTTCAACTCCCAGAATTCTTCCTCCAGTCGTGGTAGCTCAGGAATTCTGGGAGTTGAAATCCACAAGTCTTAAACTTGCCAAGTTTGAAGACCCTTGTCCTACAGCATGCTATATTAACAGTATTAACAGATGGAAAGAGTTGGAAAGGACCTTGTAGGTCATCTAGTCCAACCCCCTGCCCAAGCAGGAGACCCTACACCATTTCTGACAAATGGCAGTCCAGTCTCTTCTTAAAAGCCTCCAGTGATGAAGCTCCCACAACTTTCCAAAATCAACTTCTGTTCCATCATCGGTTGATTATTCTCACTGTCAGGAAATTTCTCCTTATTTCAAGGTTGAATCTCTCCTTGATCAGCTTTCATCCATTATTCCTTATCTGGCCTTCAGGTGCCTTGGAAAATAGCTTGACCCCTTCCTCCTCTCTGTGGCAGCCCCTCAAATATTGGAAGACCGCTATCCTGTCTCTCCTGGTCCTTATTATATTAAGACCTTCTCTCTCCCTCTCTCCCTCTTTCTCTCTCTCTCTCTCAAAAAAGGCCAACCTAAATTCTAACCTAAATCAAAACATGTTGCCAAAATCTTCACAATACGCCATGTTGGATGAAATTGCTTGCCCCATCTCCAGACCAAAAGGGACTTTTGTCTCAACAGGGGGGACAAACAATCTTGTGACATTTCAAGGCCCAGCTGTGGCTTTCCGTTTGCCGTTCTCCTGGAAGCTTCCTGGCTGATGTTTGTTTTTTCTTTTTTTCCCCTTCTTTGGTGTTTTCCGCTTCGGTGCGTTAGTCAGACTGATGCCCTCATGTTCCAGAATGGGCCTCGCTGTAGGCAGTAAATGCATTATTAACTTTCCATTTCTGAGCACAAGCAATCAAAAATTAATAAAGTCATACCAAGCCTTTCTAGCTCAGTTCTTTCGTGTCCACTTCTCTTTCGCCCTTTGTGTGCGCGTGGGGCTGCCTTCCTTCCCTTCTGCCCCTTTGCACTTTTGTTAACAAATATTATTGATGCAATCCAGTCCTACAGCTGTCACATCTCATTGCTCCACAAATGCCATTTCACGTGAGTGAGTGAGTGGATGAAATTTTCATCGCCACGTCTTAATCCAATTTTTTTGACTTTGTTCCATCAGGGGTTTGGCAAACCCCTGACCTCTATAAGGTTCTATTTTTATTGAAGATTTAATGGATCCCTGCTTTAAGGAAAGGGAAAGAGAATGAGTAATGCATCCTTCAGATGACGATTGGGTTTGGCAGTAGCCAAATGCTGGAAGAGAAACGTCTCTGCCGTTGTGTCACATTAACCCTTGAAAGCCAAGCGTGAGCCTATAAATAATGTTCAGCATCTGGCCTTTTGCAACTCAATCAATTGTAATTTTTTTTTTTAAGATTCTGGGCACCACAAATAGGAGAGGTTAGTCATGCACACACAGAGGGAAGCCTAGAGAAATTGATAGAGGAAGAAATGAGAGCCATAAAATACAGACAGTAATAATTATCTACTTCCTGGATGATCTTTACGAAATAACTTTACATGATCGCATGGGCTTGCTTGAACCAGTGAATAAATGTACTTATTTTTTAATGTTGGAGATAGATATACTGTAAAACATAGATACAGATAAATTGTTATGTTGAGACACATAACCTTTAGCTGTGGTAATAAGGAAAATGAACTTTAGAGGAGAACATTTATAGCTCAGGGTTGAACTGAAGGGTCCTTGGTGCTCTCTGAGCTGAGTGGTTTTCTTGCAGACATTTCATGGCCCAGGTGAGGGTTCTGAGCTTTCATACAGATTCAGAGGTCGTTGTGGAAGGAATAGTTATATGCAGGTAGTCCTCGACTTACAGTGGTTCATTTAGTGACCATTCATTCAGTCTGAGAAAGGTCAAACTGCCCAAGGAGCTGCTGATTCAGTTCTACAGAGGAACAATTGAGCCTGTCATCTGCACCTCTATCACTGCCTGGTTCGGTTCTGCAACCCAACAGGACAGACACAGACTTCAGAGAGTAATTAGGACCGCAGACAAAAAAAATTACTACCCACCTGCCTTCCATCGAGGACCTGTATACTGCATGAGTCAAAAAGAAGGCTGTGAAGATATTTATAGACCCCTCACATCCCAGACATAAACTGTTTCAACTCCTTCCCCCAAAACGACACTAAAGAGCACTGCACACCAGAACACCTAGACATGCCATCACTCTGCTAAACAAATAATTCCCTCAACACTGTCCAACTATTTACAAAGTCTGCACTACTATTACTATTAATCTTCTCATCACTCCTTACCACCCATCCCCTCCCACTTGGGACTGTATGACTGTAACTTTGTCGCTTATGATTTATATCGACTGTTTCCTAGTATGATTTGATTGCTTAGTGTACCCTATGACGTTATTAAGCGTTGGACCTGATGCTTCTTGACTCTTGACGAATGTCTCTTTTCTTTTTATGTACACTGAGAGCATTTGCACCAAGACAAATTTCTTGTATGTCTGATCACACTTGACCAATAAAGAATTCTAATCTAGTCTATTAACAACTGCAGCGATTCGCATAGCAACTGTGGCAAGGAAGATTGTAAAACGGGGCAAAGTTCACTTAACAACCCTCTCACTTAGCAACAGAAATTTTGGGCCCACTTGTGGTCGTAACTTAAGGACTACCTATGTTTCTTCCTCACTCCCAGATTTCCAGGCAACCATGCTTCGCTTTATGAAATTCTGGTTGGAATTCTCATTTTTATTGATGGAGACCTTGACACTAATTCTGCCACATTAACTTAGCAATCCAAGCTGATCTTCCGTGTGCTTCACTCTGATTCATCATTTTTTCCAGGCTCGTCCTTCCTTAAACTTTCTTTCCTCTTGAATACTGAATTATAGAGGCACAGGGGAAACATGAATTTAATTACATTAAATCTGAATTGGAGCTGCAGAACTTCTTTTTTTTTTTTTTCAGTTTGCAGCTTCCACCACCCCCAAATCCTGCAAATGTATATTATTGAGGCACTTGGTTTGTGATTGTAACTATTTATTGCATTGTAAAACTATGTAGTCCTTTTTTATTTTTTCAAATGATTTATGATCCAGCAAATCCCAAAGCAACAGAAAATGAGTATATCTTCAGATCCAAGGCCTGCTGAATTTAGCATTCAGTGTCTCATAAAAGATAAATGGTTTATCTATTTTATATGCCATGTTGAAACACTTTTTTTCTTTCACACCATTGAGATCCATAGAGCATGGAGTGATTCGGTGGTCTAGAGGTGGAGCTCTCACCTCACAATCAGGAGGCTGTGAGTTTGATCCTAGGTATCAGAGGCAGATATTTCTCTCTCTGGGCACACTGAGAATATATCTGCTGGACCAAACCCCGCATTGGTGACAGGAAGGGCATCCGGCCATGAATACACTCTGTTAGCTCCATTCAGTTGCCCAGACTGAACCCCGCAAGAGATTACAGGGTCGTTAAATAAAGATGATGATCCCTACTTGACCTGATTTAGCATTTTGTGTACCCACAACCAAGCTGGCACCAGGTCTGAAGGCTAGGAGAAATTCAGATGATACACTACAAGACCCTGGAGGACCACAAATTGCAGTACATCAAGATGAAGCTGTCCGTCAAGGCTTCAACAAATCCACCCCCATTCAAATCATAAGTCTCTAGCCGCACCTCTCAAAGTAAAAAAAAAAAAAAGATTTATTAGGAGAGGCCATGTTGGCGTTAGCTGGGTGCAGCTGACACTAAAATACATCATTCATTTCGCCCTTGACTTTGGTCTTCCTCCCACCCCCTGGATGTATATTCTCCAATGGTACACTTCCATAGCCAAGAGTCATCAATCATGCTCTCCAGTAATAGTCTTGCGCAACGACAGCTTTGGGCTCCCAAGGCGTTTATCTGAGGCATTTAAGGAATGCACTGCTTTCCCCCACTCCTTTTCTGCTGACAACTAAAAAGACCAAAGGAGCATTTTTTAGTTGACACTGTCCCAAAGAACCATCATAGGAGGAATTAGAAAGCCAGCAGATTCAACTCTGTTCATACCTTTGATCCATGCTCTCTCATTCATAACTAGCACCTGGGGAACATCTACAATGAAGAAATCACTAACTTGTATTGGAAAAAACAAACAGAGAGGATCTATTTAAGTATCTTGGCATTGGAAACTCTGCCATGAACAATCAGACACTTGGAATTTTCAACTGTAATTATGTGCTAATAAGATAAGTGAAGGTGTTAACTAGAAGAATGCAGGCCAGCTGCAAAGGATTAACAATTAGCGCTGGAAGCTCAACATTTTTAGATAGCAGACAGGCTAAAATATCAATTCAGGTACTCAGTTTTAGGTTTTTGTTCAAACCACGGGATGCATTGCGCGGGGAAGACTAACTTCCTTCATACCACTCCTCATTGTGTTCTGTATTGTACATTAACATTCTTGTAAACACCGCATCCTGATTGGCCAGGGCGCACGGCAACTGGATTGGCCGAGCGAGCCGCACTGATTGGCCCGCCGCAAACCCCCGCGATTGGTGGAAACCGATCGTGGGAGATTCAAAGTGGTGCCATTGGCCGCGGCCGGCACGGCCAGCTCCACATAAGCCGCTGCCGATCCTCAGGATCCCAAGTCGATCTCGGGACTATTAAAGAGCTGAAAACTAGTCACTGACTCCCAAGCCTTCTTCCAATCGCCTACACAACAATTGTATATTCAAATATGCATATGATTTAACCTAATCAATAAGGCTGACTTTCTCAGGCTCATGGACTGCTACATCCTATCGCATAGCTAATAAGCCTCTGCAATTGAATGTAACCAATTAAATAAAAGTATAATTTGCATAGGTTCTTAAAGAGGGCTTGTAAAGTCACCAATCTTTCATCCTCTGCTTCCTTGCCTCTAGGAATCTATCTGTCAATAAACCAATTTATGCTTTACTGTAATTAAATCCTGCCCTCTGGTTCAAACCATACCCTTTGGGGGAAATTGGAGAAGGGGAACTGGAGAAATTCATGAAAGATGTTCACATCTGTCAATGGTTATGGGTCTCAAGACTCCATGTTACCTCTGAGTTGGGAATAGCATAGTCCAAATACACCGCAGAGAGGAATAGTGGCAGGATAGGAGCATGTCTTGTATTTGTGAACGTCTCTCTCTTTTTTCTTTCTTTCTTTCCCATTTCCCCTTCCTTCCCCTTGCCTCACCTGCTTTCCTGCTTGCTTGCTTCCTTCCTTCCTTCCTTCCTTCCTTCCTTCCTTCCTTCCTTCCTTCCTTCCTTCCTTCTTTTTTCATTTTCTTTTCCCCTTTCCCCTTCTTTCCCCTTGCCTCACCTGTTTTCCTGCTTCCTTCCTTCCTTTCTTTCTTTCTTTCTTTCTTTCTTTCTTTCTTTCTTTCTTTCTTTCTTTCTTTCTTTCTTTTTCTTTCTTTCTTCTTTCTTTCCCACTTCCCTTCCTTCCCCTTGCATCACCTGCTTCCTTCCTTCCTTCCTTCCTTCCTTCCTTCCTTCCTTCCTTCCTTCCTTCTTTTTTCATTTTCTTTTCCCCTTCCCCTTCCTTCCCCTTGTCTCACCTGCTTCCCTGCTTCCTTCCTTCCTTCTTTCTCTTTCTTTCTTTCCCACTTCCCTTCCTTCCCCTTGCACCACCTGCTTCCCTGTTTCCTTCCTTCCTTCCTTTTTCATTTTCTTTTCCCCTTCCCCTTCCTTGCCCTTGCCTCACCTGTTTTCCTGCTTGCTTCCTTCCTTCCTTCCTTCCTTCCTTCCTTCCTTCCTTTCTTCTTTTTTCATTTTATTTTCCCCTTCCCCTCCCTTCCCCTTACCTCACCTGCTTGCCCACTTTCTTGCTTTTTTCCTTCCTTCCTCAAAGATGCTTAGGGAACTGGAGGTTAAAACATACAGAAGAACAGTTCCTGGAATTGGGTATGTCTAGCTTAGTGAAAAGAAGGACTAAGGTTGACATGATAGTGTTATTCCAATATCTCAGGGGCTGTCCCAAAGAAGAGGGAGTCAAGCTATCTCCAATGTACCTGAGGGCAGGACAAGAAGCAATGGGTGGAAACTCATCAAGGAGAGAAATAACCTGGAACTAAGGAGAAACTTGCTGACAGTGAGAACAATTAATCGACTTGCCTCTAGAAGTTGTGAATTCTCCAACACTGGAAGTTTTTAAGAAGAGATTGGACAACCTTTTGTCTGAAATGATAGGGGCTTCTGTTTGAGTTTGACTAGGGGACTTCCAAGGTCCTTTCCAACTCTGTTATTATATCTTTCCTTCCTTCCTTCCTTCCTTCTTCCTTCCTTCCTTCCTTCCTTCCTTCCTTCCTTCCTTCCTTCCTCCCTCCCTCCCTCCCTCCCTCCTTCCTCCCCCACCTTCCTCTCCTCTTTCTTTCTTCTTTTTAACTTCAGGTCGAATATATAGAAGGGGAGGATCGTGACCAAAAAAGGGGGGAGGGGTTTTCAAGGACAGCCACCCAGGTTGAGAACCTTTTTCCCACAATTGACAGACTGTTTTATCTGGAGGTGCCAGGCTGAATTGCAAAATTCTTCTAGGAGGAAAATTGCTTTAAGTTGCTCTAAAAATAACCAGCATCCAAAATGTTAAGGGAGAGAAATGTGGGTAACAAAAGCTGGACAGGTCAACATTGATTCCTTCACAAAATAATCCAAATTGTTTTGCAGCGGATCAGATGGACTTTTGAGCCAAGACCAAACAGTACATTTAATTTGCTTAGAGAGTATTAACCTAGCCTACTGGATTCACAACACAGATTAAAAAAGGAGGGATGTGGTCTTTGATCTCAAGACGGAACTCCTCATTTTGGCTTTTTATGCACACAAGGCGGGGAGGAGAGAGAGATACAGACAGACAGACAGAGACAGCGATAGAGAGAAACACACAGATCCACATAGATGCGCATAGAGAGACACATACAGACAGAGAAATAGACACACAGAACATAGAGAGAGAAACAGAAAGAAAAATTAGAAAACACAGAGAGAGAGAAAAACAGAGAAACAGGGACGGACACAGAGAGAGAGAGAGAGAGAGAGAGAGAGAGAGAGAGAGAAACAGACGCATAGAGAGAGGACACAAAGAGACATAGACAGACAGATTCAAACATAGAGAGAAAGAAACAGAGACGCGGGTGGGGGAGGACACAGTGACACACACACACATAGAGAGAAAGAAAGAAAGAGAAACAGAGGGGGGGAAACACAGACACACAAGAGAGAAACAGACACACAGATTCATACACACAGAGAGAGAGAAAGACGGAGAGGGGGGGAAACAGACACAAAGAGAAAGAGAGAAACAGACACGCAGACACAGAGAGAGAGAGAGAGAAACACACACAGAGAGAGAAACAGAGAGAGAGAAACAGAATACAGAAACACAAGACAGAAAGAGAGACAGACTCATACACATAGAAAGAGAGAAAGAGAGGGAAAAAACTCAGATAGACAGAGAGAGAGAGAGAGAAAGAAAGAGAGAGAGAGAGAGAGAGAGAGAGAGAAAGAAAGAAAGAAAGAGAGAGAGAGAGAGAGAGAGAGAGAGAGAGAGAGAGAGAGAGAGAGAAAGAAAGAAAGAAAGAAAGAAAAGAAAGAAAGAAAGAAAGAAAGAAAGAAAGAAAGAAAGAAAGAAAGAAAGAAAGAAAGAAAGAAAGAAAGAGAAACAGAGGGGGGAAACACAGACGCACAAGAGAGAAACAGACACACAGATTCATACACACAGAGAGAGAGAAAGACGGAGAGAGGGGGGGAAACAGACACAGAGAGAAAGAGAGAAATAGACATGCAGACACACACACAGAGAGAGAGAGAGAAACAGAAAGAAAAATTAGAAAACACACAGAGAGAGAAAAACAGAGAAACAGGGACACAGAGAGAGAGAGAGAGAGAGAAACAGACACGTAGAGAGAGACACAAAGAGACATAGACAGACAGACTCAAACATAGAGAGAAAGAAACAGAGACGCGGGTGGGGGAGGACACAGTGACACACACAAACATAGAGAGAAAGAAAGAAAGAAAGAAAGAAAGAAAGAAAGAAAGAAAGAAAGAAAGAAAGAAAGAAAGAAAGAAAGAAAGAAAGAAAGAAAGAAAGAAAGAAAGAAAGAGAAACAGAGGGGGGGAAAACACAGACACACAAGAGAGAAACAGACACACAGATTCATACACACAGAGAGAGAGAGAGAGACAGAGAGAGGGGGGAAACAGACACAGAGAGAAAGAGAGAAATAGACATGCAGACACACACACAGAGAGAGAGAAACAGACACGCAGACACAGAGAGAGAGAGAGAGAGAGAGAAACACAGAGAGAGAGAGAAACAGAGAGAGAGAAACAGAATACACAGAGACACAAGAGAGAAAGAGAGACAGACTCATACACATAGAAAGAGAGAAAGAGAGGGAAAAAACTCAGATAGACAGAGAGAGAGAGAGAAAGAAAGAAAGAGAGAGAGAGAGGAAAGAAAGAAAGAAAGAAAGAAAGAAAGAAAGAAAGAAAGAAAGAAAGAAAGAAAGAAAGAGAGAGAGAGAGAGAGAGAGAGAAAGAAAGAAAGAAAGAAAGAAAGAAAGAAAGAAAGAAAGAAAGAAAGAAAGAAAGAAAGAAAGAGGGGGAAAACACAGATACACAAGAGAGAAACAGACACACAGATTCATACACACAGAGAGAGAGAAAGATGGAGAGGGGGGGGGAAACAGACACAGAGAGAAAGAGAGAAATAGACATGCAGACACACAGAGAGAGAGAGAGAGAAACAGACACGCAGACACACACAGAGAGAGAGAGAGAGCGAGAAACACAGAGAGAGAGAGAAACAGAGAGAGAGAAACAGAATACACAGAGACACAAGAGAGAAAGAGAGACAGACTCATACACATAGAAAGAGAGAAAGAGAGGGAAAAAACTCAGATATACAGAGAGAGAGAGAGAAAGAAAGAGAGAGAGAGAGGAAAGAAAGAAAGAAAGAGAGAGAGAGAGAGAGAGAGAGAGAGACAGAGAAAGAAAGAAAGAAAGAAAGAAAGAAAGAAAGAAAGAAAGAAAGAAAGAAAGAAAGAAAGAAAGAAAGAAAGAAAGAAAGGAGAAACAGGCACGCACAAAGCAGAGATTCCTAATGCTCGCACATCTGATACGGTATCGCGAAGCTTGACTGAATTATATTGGCCTATAAAACGTGGCTCAATCTGCAAGAGAAAGTTAGCCAGAGCCCACAGGTGATTAAAAGTGATTATTCCAGGAAGAGAAACAGAATCTCTGTTCTGTGTTCTTTGGACATGACTGTTATAGATGGGGGTATTCAAGCGCTGTGTAGGCTACCCTAGAAGCTCTGACAGTTGCAAGATGGCCACAACTTAGACAATGAGCTTTGCTGTCTTGTCTGCCTTTCATTACGTTTACTTTCACAGGTAGTCCTTGACTTCCACAGGCAGTCCTCTCAGGGCGACCACAATTGACCCCAACATTTAGTTTGCTAAGTGAAAGATTTGTTAAACAAGCCTGCCCCATTTTACAACTTTGCTATATTACTCTATATTCTGTGTTTTAAAAACTTGCAAGAGGGCTTTGGAGAATTGGAGGGACCAGTACTGAACATTCAGTGGAATAATAATAAAGTTAGGAAAGGAATAAAAACAGTTTATAAGCGATACAGCAAGGGACCAGAACTGGGGGAAAACCTCTCTCTCCCTCTCTCTCCCTCCCTCCCTCCCTCTGTCCTCTCTCTCACTCCATTTCCCTCTTTCTCCTTTTCTCTCTCTCTCACTCCCTTTCTCTCTTACTCTCTTTCTCTCTCTCTCTCCCTCCCCTTTGCTGTCTCTCTCTCACACTCCATTTCTCTCTCTTTCCTTTTCTCTTTCTCTCCCTTTCTCTCTCTCCCTCCCTTTCTCTCTCTCTCTCCCCTCCGTCCCTCTTTTTCCCTCCCTCTCTTTCCCTCCCTCTCTCCCTCTGTTCATTTCTCTTTCTCTCCCTCCCTCTCTCTGTCTCTTTCCCTCTCTCTCCCTCCCTTTCTCTCTCTCTCCATTTTTCTCTGTCCCCTTCTCTCTTTTTCCCTTTCCCTTTCCCCCTCCTCTCTCTCTCTCTCTCTCTCTCACACACACAAACACACACAAAACACACACCCTCCTCTGTTTATAATAGCCCATGCAGTAATAATACAATAAAATACAATAATACCCTTCTCCGATCAAATCTTCTCCAGACATTTTACAATTCCCTATTGCACTGTGGGTGAGGTTCTGGGCTATTGCAATTTTCAGCACCAATACTGTTAGATCTGAGGCAGATCGGTTCGACAGAGATGCGAGACCATTTACGTGAGTTCAGCTCTTTATTAGGTATAGGTAAAGGGTCTGAGAATGCGAGCCACGGCAGCCCTTCATATAGGGCTGGCTCGCAGCTCGGCAGCCAATGGCAGCACTTTGAATCTTCCGCGATCGGCACAGCCGATCGCGGTAGATTCCTAGTGCTCCAATCACAGCCGACCTGTTGACCAATCAGTTCTCCGCTGGTCCGGACCAATCGGGTGCGAGGGTTTCTGAGTATGCTAATACTGTACAAATACTGTACTATTGCACCAAGAGACCATCAAGATGATGCTGTTCTTGTTGTTGTTTTAACAGAATACAATATTGAACACTGCAGAGTGCAGCAATTAAGAAGAAGGGGTGGAGGGGGAAATACTCACGGGAAGAAGAGGATCAATTCTAAACTAAATTAAACCACCTCCAGCAAGGAAGGGCCTTGCCTTCCAAATTTGCAGCTGTTTTTTAGATGTGTCCTCGTCCAGTTTTTGATGTTCTGACCCAAACCTTGTTCCAAGGAAACAAACACGAAATAGAGATAACAGCAAAACCTTTTAATGATTCTTCACGAATTCTGTTCCTTCACGATTAAAAGGCTGTTTCAAGCTAATTGTCTCCGATAAGAACAAGCCTTGCCAAAGTTGTGCAAGGCTGCCAAGAACACTAGATAAAGTTACTAAGAAATATTTCAAACACAAAGAGTTTCCAAACACCTACCAAGATACTTGGAACATCCACAAGGCTTGAGTGTAAAAACTTATTTACATACCTGCAAAGAACTCCAGTTTTTCAGCTGGCTTTTGTCTCTTAAGGGAAGGGCCATTACCTTGCAGCCTTACTCCCGAGTCACCTGTGCTGCTGCAGCTGCTCTTTCCTTTCAGCAGCCCTACACGCATGGGCACTGGCCACAGGCTCCTCGGGGACCTCTTCATCACTGCCGCCAACCTCCACAAGCTCCAAAGGCAGCACTCCACTCCCTGATGGTCCTGCATCATACGCAGGCCCCTCATCTGAGTCCTTGCTCTCCAAGACCTCAGCCATCCACATCTGCTGATGGCGAACCACAACATTTGGCCTCTAAGAAGCTGGTTGCTGGCGGGAGGAAGAACTTTTTGCAGTTGTGCGTTGGACCTGAAGCAATGTTAAGTCTCCATTCCATTTAATGTTTGCCAAGTGTAGGGGAAGAAATATCCATCTGGTTCCGTTCCAAGTTGGGAGAAAGACACTGGAAACATGGAGGCTGATTAGAAAGATGGTTTAATGATGAAGCAGAACCACCAAACACATGATTCTCTGGTGCAGCTGACTACATGGAGACGTTATACCTTCTCTTGCACTTGAGCATCCCGTTCCTGTGCAAGAACATGTATTCTATTGGCTGCTGTAGGGGTTATATAGGGGTCATTGCTGGCTCTATAGGTTGTCTGAGCTTCCATGTTTGGTTGAAGTTTGCTGGGGGTGATGCAATGAAGGAAATACCCTTAGAAGACTATGTAATGTAGTAAGCTCTGTGCCTTCTGCCAAACAGTAGTGGGCTAATCCTATTATGTCCTGAAGGATAATCCCATCATCCTGGAGCTGAAGGTTTTTTGTTTGTAGATAGGACAGCCCAGTCTTTCTTAATGGGCAAAAAATATTTGCTGGGGGAGTGGAGGCTATTAAGAATGAGGGTCTGCTTCCTGCCTCTAAAACAACACGTTCCTCCATTTCTCATTTAGGGAAATATAATATTCTGCCTTTTTTAATGTTTCTCAAAATATTACACTCTTCTAAGAGAGGGGTGGGTGCTAACTTTCTACACCGGGAAGACATCTCTGTCTCAGCTAATCCTGTCTCAGCTAATCCATCGGCTTCTGTTGTGGTTGCTTTGGTGTCTTTGCTAACTGTGAGGGTCACTGTCAAGAATTTGCTGAGGTTGGATGTGCAACAGAATCGGAGGATGCTAATTTGACAGCCCTTCTCCCTGAAGGTCAGTGGAGGGACAAGATGGGTGCCTTAAGTTTACATAAATCATCATTTTGTATCATGGCACAAAACAAAGGGAGGAGGTCGTTTGTATTGTTCATTTCGATGGCAGGCTGGCTTTGTCAGCTTTCTCCTGGATTTAATTAAAACTGTTTTTTCAGACTTTCGTTTCTGAGAAACTGTTTTTCCTGAGAACGCTCAAGAACTGGATTCTAAGTGAAAATCTGATGTGATAATCAGAAGTGATATTCAGCAGGTTCTAACCAGTTCTGGAGAACCGATAGTGGACATTTTGAGTAGTTCAGAGAACCGGCAAATGACTGGCCACGCCCCACCTATTCTCTGCCTCCTGAGTCCCAGCTGATTGGCTGGGTCTCCTTTTGTTGCCCTGCACAGGAGAACAGAGCTGGAAAGCAGGTTAGTGGGTTGGGGAGAGAGAGGGGATTTTGCAGTATCCTTCCCCCAGGAATGGGGAGGAAATGGAGATTTTACAGTATCCTTTCCTTGCCACGCCCACCAAGCCATGTCACGCCAACCAAGCCACGCACACAGAACTGACAGTAAAAAAAATTTGAATCCCACCACTGATCCTCATCTTTTTAATCTAGTGGCACAAAACCAGAAGCCCCCAACCATCCTGCAAGTCCTTGGATCCCTCAGGGAAGGCCCTACCCACCCCTACAGCCCAGACCTCAGAAAGCTGTTATCACAAACATATTTTTAATGGAGCAGAAGTGGGAAATGATTACATTCTTGACGGAGGGGAATTAACAGCTATCTTTAATTCTTAATTCTCAATCGGATTCCCTGGAACGGGCCAATCCGATCCTGCTGTTAACAGCCAATCAGAAGTGCAGGGCCAGAACCCTGCACTTTACTCCAAGCTCAAGTTCTCTTTATTAAACCTTATGCATTCACAACACCGCTTCCCCCTGGCTTCTGTTTGCAGGGCGCAGTTACATAGTCCTTTAGGTAGGACAGTTGCTTTATTAGTCTTTTTGATTTTCGCTGTGTCATTTGGCTGCAATCACGCTGAGGTAGATCGTTGTTTGGCAACGGGGTCGCCTCTGGTTCAGAGTTCATTTCTTCATCATTGCCATTATTCTCAGTAATTCCCTGAGGTGCATCTGTTTCCCTCTCTGTTTCCACTTCCTGTGTCTCTATTATGCCGTCGTTCCTTTCGAATGGGTTTTCTTCTACTTGGAATTCATCTTTTTCCATATCACCACCCCCCTCAGTTTGGTCATAAGGGAGTTCAGGAATGCCCGACCGGAGCCGCGATCATAATTGATCGATATGGCGTTTCCATAGTCTATCGTCAAGGCATTGTACAAGGTAGGATCTCGGGCCGGTTACACGAACTACTGTCGCCTCCACCCACAGCGGATCGCCCGATAGGTTTTTAGCGTATACCAAATCGCCTACCTGGAAGGCACGACAGCGGCCGCTGGATCCTAGTGGTTTTTCCAGTTCATAAGCTGGGTGTAACCAGTCGAGGTGGGAGCAGAGTTTTCGTCCCATTAGCAGTTCGGCGGGAGTTTTGTTGGTGACACTATGAGATGTGATGTGTTGTAGAAAAAGGATTCGATTGATCTTGTCGTCAATGTTAACGTAGTCTACCTTCTGCAAGGTTTTCTAAACAAATTGGACCATGCGCTCTGCTTGGCCATTGGTTGCAGGGTGCGCAGGCGAGGTGAGCGCATGTCGGATGCCGTGGTCAGCCAGGTACTGCTCGAACGACAGCGCTGTAAATTGGGGCCCGTTGTCGGATACCAGGACGTCTGGTAATCCGTGGGTTGCAAATAGTCTTTCCAAGTTTTTGATAACCACTTCAGTGATTGTGTTCGTCATGCGGTGAATCTCGAGCCAATTCGAGTAGGCGTCGACGGTTAGCAGAAAGGTGTGGCCTTTGGTCGGCCCCGCAAAGTCCAAGTGAATATGGGACCAGGGTCCCCGTGGTGTCTCCCATTCGGTAGGGATAGCTTTAGGTGGGGCGTTGCTCACTTCCTGGCATTTATGACAAGCTTTAACCCAATTTTCAATTTGCTTGTCGATGCCCGGCCACCATGCGTAGCTTCATGTGAGGGCTTTCATTCGCACGATACCGGGGTGGCCATCGTGCAAAGTTCTCAGCAGCGCTTTTTGGAGTCGTTCTGAGATAACGACTCCATCGCCCCAGATGACACAGCCTTTTTGAAAGAACATCTCCGTTTGTCGAGTCTTAAAGGGTATGAAGTCATCTGATAATTGGTCCAATGGCCATCCGTGTTCTACCCAGCCTAGAACTCGCGCTAAGGTGGGGTCACGTTTGGTTTCTCTCGCGATATCTCGGGCAGTCAATGGCGGCGAGTTGAGTGTTTCAATTTGCAACGTGGTTACCGTTGGTGCAGGATCGTCGAGAGTCTCTGGAAGCGGTGCTCGACTCAATGCGTCGGCGTGGTGAATGGCTTTCCCCGGGCGGTATTGCAGCCGATAATTATAAGCAGCCAAGAATTCTGACCTGCGAATCATCCTGGGGGATAATATGTAGGGAGTCGGCTTATCTCTAGCTATTATCCCCAATAACGGTTTGTGGTCAGTCATGATAGTAAAAGCCCGGCCATACACGTACTCGTGGAATCTTTTAATGGCCGATACAATTGCGAGGGCTTCTTTGTCGATTTGCCCATAATTTCGCTCAGTTTTTGAAAGTGTCTGCTATGAAATCGGCGACGCTTTCTCCTTTTCGCTGGTTTCTCTGATAGAACTCGTGCCGTCTCACGAGTGTAGGCATGGTCGGCGCGTAGTGATCTCTTAGTAGAGGTTCGAGGTCGTCCCAATCCATTGCCTTCACTTCTCTAGGTTTTGCTAGTGCTTTAGCCATCTTAAATACGGTTGGACCGCAATGTGTTAGGAACACCGCCCATTTCTTCCCGGCTGTGGCATCCTTTAAGTTGTTAGTTTCTAAGAACATTTGGAAATGATCCATGTAGGATTCCCAGTCTTCCTGCACTGGATCGAACGGAGCGGGTGGTACGACGACGCCGGACATGGTTCCATTGTGTAGTGCCATCAGCCAGGTACTCGGTGTTTCTTTTTGGTTCCGTCGGTTCAGACGTCTCCATATCCTACCTTCGTCGCCAGTGTTATGTTTGGAGCATGGGCGAGAAAGAATGGAGACAAGCCTCAGGAACGGTGAACTTCAGCTCTTTATTTACATAGTGACTTCTCAACTCAATGGCAGTTATAACCCGCCTTATATAGGCAACCCCAATAACTATTAACCAATAACAATCGAGGAGCGCTAGCTCCCTTAACCAATAGGAACTCTCTGTTAATGGCTAATCGGATTCCCCTGAGTGGGCCAATCCGATCCTGCCGTTAACAGCCAATCAGACGTGCAGGGCCAGAACCCTGCACTTTACTCCAAGCTCAAGTTCTCTTTATTAAAGCTTATGCATTCACAACACTCATAATAACTTTTCTCAGTGCTGTTGTAACTTTGAACGGTCACTAAACAAGCGGTTGTAAATCGAGGACTACCTGTACTACCATTCCTTTATTGTAAAGTTTTCATTAACAGAATCTAGCAAGTCTGAAAGTAAAAATCCCCTCTCCACTTTTATAACCAAAGAAGCTTGGGAGGTTCTCTTCTGGGATGTTTGCCACACTGGGCACAGCTGCCTCTTATCTGACTTTCCTAGGCTGTTCCTCCTCCTCCTCTGCTCTTTCTTTTCCCTCCTCCTGCTCCTCTCTTTCTTTCCCTTTCACCTCCTCCTCTCTTCCTTTCCTCTTCTTCCTCCTCCCTTCTTCTTCCTCTCCTCCTTCTCCTCCCTTCCTTTTCCCCTCCTCTTCTTCCTGTTCTCCTCCTCCTCTCTTTCTTTCCTCTTCTTCCCCCTCCCTTCTTCTTACTCTCCTCCTCCTTCTCTCTTCCTTTCCCCCTCTTCCTCCTTCTCTCTTCCTTTTCCCCTCCTCCTCCTCCTCCTCCTCCTCCTCCTCCCTTCCTTTCCCTTCCTCCTGCTCCTCTATTCCTTTCCCTTTCTCCTCCTCCTCTCTCACTTTCCTCTTCCTCCTCCTCTCCCTTCCTTTTCCCCTCCTCTTCCTCCCCCCATTTCCCCTCCTCCTCCTCTCTTCCTTTCCCCCTCTCTTCCTCCTCCTGTCTCTCTCTAGGACATTCTCACAAGCCATTACAATGCTAGCAAAAAAAAAAATCCTCTTCTGGGATATTTTTGTGTTAGAAATTTTATTAAACCCTCTTTGTGAGAAAACCTTCTGAGGATTCCGGACACCTTACGATGTGTGTAACTTCAGGATCTCTTTTCCCAATGGTGCTATTGAACAGCTTACAGTTTAAACCTTAAATCCATTTAGCAACTCTAGGCCGTGGATGAAGGCGGCTGCAGCTTCCAAACCCTTCTGCCTTTGAATAAAATCAGTTAATTGGAAAGGGGGAAACCAGACTCCTTTGGATATGAAAGGAAGGCTGCAGGCATCAAGAGGAATGGCGAAATAGAGATGAAAAGAGAGAGGAGTTTGAAAATTGAAAGGCATCTTATGGACATATTGAAAACAAGAACGGTTTGCAGGGACAGAAAGATGTAGATGGCACAGGCAATAGGTGAGGATAAATATTTCCTTGTCTTTATCCTATCGGATAACTTTAATTTATCTATTTACACCTAACCCCCTTTTTACAACCCTGTAATCCCTTAATTCGGGATAGAGTTGGGGTGATTAGATGGAGCTGAGCATTTACTGACCGGATGCACTTCCTGACACCTAAGTCAAGTTCACAGCAAATATTTTCTTCTTTGCACCCTGGGAGAGAAACATCTGCTGCTACCTAGAATTGAATTCTCAGCCTAGTGAGTAGAAGGCAAGCATCTTCACTACTAGGCCACCACATTGCTCATATCTATTTGCACATGTATATGTGTCTACACACACAAACAAGCAAACAGAACAATTAATTGAGGGGATATCTTAGCTCCAGAAGTTGTGGGTGCTTCAACAATGGAGGTTTTTAAGAAGATTCTAGGCAACCATGTGTCTGAAAGGTTGTAGGATTTCCTGTTTGATCAAGGGGCTAGAATAAAAGACTTCTGTGATGACCCAGGGTGGGATACAATACAAACACAGTCACAGAAAACAGGTGAAGCCCCTTTTATTCCTTCACTTTGCTTCCAAGCTATGAATATCCTTGACGAAAGACAAAAAACTCCCCCACAAACAGTTACAAGAAGGAGGGAAGAAGCAACACAAACCAGGCAAGATAAGGGCTGGAGGATGTCCACAGATAACACACACTGGGAAGGATGCCAACTCAGAGTTGAACCATAAACTAGAGATATTTCCACGCTTTGTGTCCAGCATTTGCCCATACGCATGTCCATCCTCTTATTCAGTTGTCACAGCTGCAGCCCATGAAGAGGATCAAGGCCCTCTCCTCCCGAGCAGACCATGTCTCTCCATTTACCCTCTCCTCCCTGCGTGCCCTAGGATGGAGAGGGGATGGGCCTGGGTCCTCCTTTGACTGCTCAGCCGGCCTCTGCCCTTCCACAGCCTCCTCCACAGCCTCCAGAGCCACACTTTCACTCCTTGTCAGCTGTTCCTCCTCTCCATCAGAGTCAGTCTCCACTAGGGGCATGACAACCTCCAAGGCTTGCTGTCAGGATTCTGGCAGTTGCCTAATTAAATCATGAGCCTGGAGCCAAGCTTCAAAATCTACAAAGAATTTATCAGGAGTGAACATGTCGGCATGACCTGTTTGAAGCCAATTCTGAGACACGTAATTCACTGTCACCCTTGACTCTGATTTTTCCCCAACCCTTTGGGTGCACCATAATTCATATTCTCCAATGAAACACATTCATAGCCCAGAGTCATCAATCACGTTCTCCAATTAGAGATTTGCAAGACAGAAACTCTGGTCGCTTAATTACAATATTTTGCAAGATACAAATGGAATGCACTTTCAGTTCCAAACTGCTGCAATGGTCTTTCAAATTTCCTTCCCCCACACACACACCGTGGCAACCCTAAAACAAGCATAGAAATGGTTTATGAGTTGACTTTCCAACCCTGTTGTTGTTGCTGTTGCTGTTGTTGTTTAGCTATCTCTTACCTCTGACCTGCATTCTTATTCCAGCCAGGCAGGGAGGAGGAGTCAAGAGGGGAAGTAGCCTTGAATCCTTGCATAGCTAAAAGAGGTATAAGCCTGATCTAATTTCCTGTTTGTTCCCAAGAGAAGCAAGTAGTCCAGAGAGATTCTTATGATATAAGTAGAATGCAATGAAGTAGCTAACTGGAATTTTTAATGAGTGGTTTCTTACACCTGACAGCTCTCCATAAAAGGGAATGTGGATAGTCCTCATTTAGCAACTATGTCATTTAATTACCACAGTTGTAATACTGATGAAAAAGTAACTTTATGGTCAGACTTCACATTGATGACCTTCACAGGTCTACAAAGAAAAGAAAAGTTGAAATCCAATAGAAGATAATATTTGTGATGGCACAATGGCTATACTGTCAAATAATAAGTAGGAGTCCCTTTATTAGCTCCAACTTTTCCCCCAGTGTCCTGATTACCTTCTGGGCTAGAGAAAAACTCTCCCAGGAACAGCCTTTGGCTGCAGAGAATCAAGTCCAAAACATAATCAACAAAAACTGTAGCTATAAATCCAATCAAGGCAAGATGAGGTAACTAGTCCAGCAGGGCAAGAGAAGGAATTCCAGATGTGAAGGAATGGCAGTAATTCAACCCAGTTGGGAGGATGCCAGGAAAGCAGATAACTAAAGTCAACACAAAATAAATTCATGTTTGTTCCCAGAAGACACTGCACTCAGCTTGCATCTCTTTTAAACTCTCTTCCCAGGTGTGTGGCTAAATGAAGGGAATCAGAGCCCTTTCCTCTCCCATAAGCCATGCAACCCATGTTACTCCCTTCTCCGTTCCTCCCTGCGTGCCCTAGGATGAAGAGAGGGTAGGCCTGGGTCTTCCTCTGAACTCCCTCTCCCTTATTCTACCTCTTCCCTACTCTGCCCAGCCAGACTTTGCCCTTCCCCAGTTTCTTCCACAGCCAACAGAGCCACACTCCCACTCCCTGTCAGCTGTTCGTCTTCCTCCTCGGATTCAGACTCCAATAGGAGCATAATAATATTGATAGCTCAGGGTTGAAATGTAGGGTCAACTGTGCTAGTATGGAGCAAGTTACTAGCACTGATGATGTTACCTAGTTGGGTATTGAAATGTCTGCAAGTAAACAAACAAGCACAGAGAGAACTGAGGACTTTCAAAGCAGAAGTCCACTCATAAGCACAGTCATGGTTTCACTTAATGACTGAGTTGCGGGTTTCAATTGTGGTCACTAAACGAGAACTACCTGTCGTGTGATACGTGTACATACTTAGGAAAGCTATGTGAATACAAAAGCAGAACCAAGAGAAAAATGATAAAATAAGAACACAAAAGAAATAAAAAAGAAAAGCAATGTGCCTGCCAAAACAGACAAATTTATATAGGTAGGGACTTGTCATAGACTGATAGGAAGTTTTATGTAACACCGTCAATAAATGCTGACTATATTTTATTGGAATCGCTCATACATAATTTATGCCTCTGAGCAACTTGTTCAAAAGTTTCAAGTAACATCAGTTTTTCAATGAACGGAATGAGACCTATTAAGGAAAAGCAATATTGCCCTAGGAGAAATTGCTTGCAAAAATGTGTTTTTCGGGAAAGACTCCACAACAGCAATATATCCATGAAAAAGCTACAGAATAAACAAAATAACAGGTGCTACGGATAACGTACCGAAAATCCAATTCTATTTTTTCTCCAGATTTATTTTTTAAAGAAATGAAGTGATAGTACAGAATAATTAACTGGATTTTAAATGGGAAATGTGGGAAACTAATACCAAACTCAAAGTCAGAATAGTTGCATCTACTCACTAGCTTCTTCTATAGGATGGGAAAATCTATAATGACACCAGACAGAAGCAGTCAATATGAAAAAATGAAAAACTTGGGTTTTCAAGACAGCACCCTTACAACCAGAGCCTGTTCTTAAAACAGAATACAGAATAGAGCTGGAAGGGACCTTGGAGGTCTTCTAGTCCAACCCCCTGCTCAAACAGGAGATCCTTTATCATTTCAGACAAGTGGCTGTCTAGACTCCTCTTAAAAACCTCCAGTGATGAAGCACCTACAACTTCTGAAGGCAAGCTGTTCAATTGGTTAATTGTCCTCGCTATTAGAAAGATTCTCCTTAATTCCAAGTTGCTTCTCTCCTTGATTAGTTTCCATCCATTGTTTCTTGATTTTCCTTCTAGTGCTTTGGAAAATAAATTGACCCCCTCTTCCATGTAGCAGCCCCTCAACTACTGGAATACTGCTATCATGTCCCCCCGAGTCCTTCTTTTCTTTAGACTGGCCATACCCAAATCCTGCAACCATTCTTCATATGTTTTAATCTCCAGGCTCTTAATCATCTTATCTGTTCTTCTTTTTTTCCAAAGTCTGAACATCTTTTTTGCAATGTGGTGACCAAAACTGGATGCAGTGTTTCAGGTGTGGTCTTATTAAGGTTCTGATAATAAAATAGAAGTAGAATAGAATAGAATAGAAGAAAAGTAGGGTAGAGTAGAGTAGTGTATAATAGAGTAGAGTAGAATAGAATGGAATAGAGTAGAGTAATTTAGAGTAGAATAGGAATATAGAAGAGAAAAGGAGAGGAGAATAGAGTACTGTAGAGTAGAGTAGAGTAGAGTAGAGTAGAGTAGAGTAGAGTAGAGTAGAGTAGAGTATAATAGAGTATAATAGAGTAGAGTAGAATAGAATGGAATAGAGTAATTTAGAGTAGAATAGGAATATAGAAGAGAAAAGGAGAGGAGAATAGAGTACTGTAGAGTAGAGTAGAGTAGAGTAGAGTAGAGTAGAGTAGAGTAGAGTAGAGTAGAGTAGAGTAGAGTAGAACAGAACAAAACAGAACAGAATAGAATAGAATAGAATAGAATAGAATAGAATAGAATAGAATAGAATAGAATAGAATAGAATAGAATAGAATAGAATAGAATAGAATAGAAGTAGAGTAGAGTAGAGTAGAGCAGAACAAAATAGGAATAAAGGAGAGGAGAGGAGAATAGAGTACCATAGAGTGGAGTAGAGCAGGGTAGAATAGAATAGGAGTAGAGTAGAGTAGAATGGAATAGAATCTGGAAGGGACCTTGGAGGTCTTCTGTGATTTTGATTCTATCCGTTCTATTCTTTATTGGGAACACTGAGTTCAAACCTCCATCCAACCACTGTTCTTGATGGGTGACTATAAGCCGCTCCTCACCTGTTTCACAACCTATTTCCCAGGAGAACATGCAAGGATAACAAATGAGTTGCAGTGACCTGCGATTCCGCCCCACCCCACTCATATGATCCCTCCCTCAGGTTCCCCCAAGGATAAGACAAATTATACCTCAAATAAACAATGAATCATGAGGTTAAATAAATCAGATAAAGATTGACAGGCAAATCGGGTACCAGTCCACTTAGCCCCTGTTGTTGTTGTTATGGTTGGTGACAATTGGTCAAGTTTGATGAACTGCGCACAGCATCTGTCAGGAGGCTGGGATGCACCCCTCACAGAAATGCACAAGGAAATTCAGTGTGCTGATGACGCTGCCCTTGATCAGCTTAGAGACTGAGCAGCTTATGTGACCGAACTCCAGACACAAGCAAATGCAGAGCTCTCCATGACGTCTTCCCAACCTTTCCTCCCTTCTTCCATGCTTGCACCACGGATGTCACAACAGTGCGAGGTTTTAAGACCATGGTGGGACTCAGCCAGTTCGCACAGGTTCAAGAGAACTGGTCATTAACTTTCTGGGGAGTTTGGTGAAAGGGTTGTTGGAATAAATCATTAGGGCAGAGAACCGGTTGTTAAATTGATTGAATCCCATCACTGTTTTAAGAGCTGTTGTCCAACAGCTATGGGGATTTGTTTTGATCACCCACAAGGAACAAAACACACACGAGCCCCTGCTGTGCAGGCAGCTAACTGAATCATGAAAGGCTTACATGAAAATAAACTGCTGGACAGCAGCAGGACTTAACCTCCGAGCGGATAATCATCGGATTGCAATGGTAATCTGCACATCGTAATGACGGATGACATTTGAACATCTGGATTATTTTAGACAAGGGGTCCCCCAACACCAGGTCCGTGGAACTACAATGGGCCACAGTATGCCAGAAACCTACAACTTCTGAAGGCAAGCTGTTCTACTGGATAATTGTCCTCACTGTTAGAAAGCTTCTTCTTAATTCCAGGTTGCTTCTTTCCTTGGTTAGTTTCCATCCGTTGCTTCTTGTCCTCCCTTCAGATGCTTTGGATAATAGATTGGCCCCCTCTTATTTGTGGCAGCCCCTCAAATACTGGAACACTGCTATCCTGTCACCCCCTAGTCCTTTTTTTTTTTTCTAGACTAGCCAAACCCAAATCCTACAACTTACAACATCTTATTTGCTCTTCTCTGTGCTTCTTCCAACGTCGCAACATCTTTTTTTGTAATGTGGTGACCAGTATTAGGAGTGGAAGGTTCTTTCCAACTCTGTTATTCTGTATGTATGATATTACTAGAGCTTTGTGTTTTGTGACACTCTGAAGATTTAAGGAACAACGTACATATATGTTCAACTGAGTTTTGAGTCAGCCAGTTCTTTTAATTTGGCTTACAAACCTAAGTCATACCGCACCATCAGAAATGGAAGTTTTTCCAATGAATTTCAGGTGCATCTTCTAGAGCAGTGGCCCCCAACCTTTTTTGTGCCGCAGCCCGGTACCGGCATCACAAAATGATCTGTGGCCCGGTACCGGCATCAGCACACATGACAAGGCAAGGCGAGCTGAGCGACCGGCCAGCCAGCCGTCCCCCACTTCTCCCCGCCACCTTCAACTCCTCCTTTGTACCTTTGTCAATGGGCTTTGCCTCAGGACGGCTTCGGGACGGTTGCTCAGCTCGCCTTGCCTTGGGTGCTGAAAGAATCCTCGTGCCTTAGTTTTGTTCGAAGCCGCCCCCCTTCGATGAAACTAAGGCACGAGGATTCCTTCAGGACCCAAACGCCGCTTTCCAACCGGAAAAGCTCACCCGGAAGCACTTTCTTGTCAAACAAGATGGCGGCGCCCAGCAAACCAGCAGCCCAGTAGGAAATGTTCCACGGACCGGGACCGGTCCATGGCCCAGTGGTTGGGGACCCCTGTTCTAGAGGAATTCTAGAGATGGGAAAATGCCTTTGTCCTACTTTTGAATTTTCCAAAACCATTCAGGTCACACTAATGAGCTTCAGCATCAGCCATATCAGGCTGATATTTCCAGGCCGGCCCTGTGGGCTGGATTTAAGTGCCCTGCTAGCCAGATCTGGCCCGCAGGCCTTGAATTTGACATCCCTGATCTAGTATTTTGTGCCATAAATCTGTTCATAATTCCTTCAGGCTGCTGGAAGAAATACCCTCTGGGTTCAGTCCAAGTGGGGAAAAAGACACTGGATTCATGGCAGTTGCTTGGGAAGAAGGTTTAATGGTGGACAGGATCACATGACTTGGAACTCCTGGGTGAAGAAAATAGAAAAGAGATAATGAGAGTCCCCTGGGTTTATCTGCTGGGATTTGAATTTGAGCTTGTATTCTGATTGGTTCCGTGCAGAGGTGAAATTCAGCAGGTTCTGACCAGTTCTGGAGAACCGGTAGCAGAATTTTTGAGCAGTTCAGACAACTGGCAAATCCTACCTCTGACTGGCCCCGCCCCCATCTATTCTCTGCCTCCCGAGTCCCAGCTGATTGGCTGGGTCTTCTTTGGTTGCCCTACACAGGAGAACGGAGCTGGAAAGCAGGTTAGAGGAGTGGGGAGGGAATGGGATTTTGCAGTTACCTTCCTTTGGGAGTGGGAAGAGACTGGAGATTTTACAGTATCCTTCCCCTGCCACGCCCACCAAGCCACACCATGGCCACCAAGTCATGGCCACAGAACCGGTAGTAAAACAATTTGCTACCATGGGGCCAGGCAGGAGCAACTCTGTAGGCTGTCCTAAGTCCCAGGCTTGGTGGATAATTATGTAATGAAAGGACTTTGGGCAATTCCTATTATGGGTCTACCTGCAACGCTGTCTGGGGAATTCTGGGAGTTAAAAGTCCACACATCTTAAAGCAGCCAGGATTGGAAAACATTGATTTAAACAATGCTTTCTTCTCATCTCCAACCAAAGAAAAAAAAAGATACTTTAAAAATTTTAAACAGGAATTTTTTTCAAGGAAGTGGATGATTTTAATAACGTAGCTGTTTACGATCCCCTAACCAAATGGTGCTTTGGCAGAAATATCTAATTTGCAAAAGTTAGCCCACCAAGGGACTGAAGCAGAGAGGAAACCACCCAGAGTCACAACAGATTGAAGCAGATTATTATAAAATTCATAATAACAGATTGAAGCAGATTATTATAAAATTCATAATAAATAAATGGAAGGCAGGCAGAGCAGAAACACTGCGAGTAAAACCTTAGAAATGCATCTATTCTTGATAATGTAATCCAACAACTAAGCACAAATGATGATATGTGTTATCCTTGTTGTTAAATAAACAGGCATTAAAAATAATGGCCAAAACAGCAGAAAGGAAAAGTATTGGCCTTGGGAACCAGATGGAATCACAGACATCTTAGGTAAATCTTCAGGCACAGTTTTACTTTTTGCAGATAATAAGAGCTTAAGTCATACTTTTTGCAGGGCCGTTGTAACTTTGAATGAAGAGAAGAGAAGAGAAGAGAAGAGAAGAGAAGAGAAGAGAAGAGAAGAGAAGAGAAGAGAAGAGAAGAGAAGAGAAGTCTTTATTGGCCAAGTGTGATTGGACACACAAGGAATTTGTCTTTGGTGCAAATGCTCTCAGTGTACATAAAAGAAAAGATACATTTGTCAAGAGCCAAGAATCATCAGGTACAACACTTAATGATAGTCATAGGGTACAATAATCAATCAAATCATACGAGGAAACAGTCAATATAAATAGTAAGGATACAAGCGACAAAGTTACAGTCATGCAGTCACAAGTGGGAGGGGATGGGTGATAAGGAGTGATGAGAAGATTAATAGTAATAATAGTGCAGATTTTGTAAATGTTGGACAATGTTGAGGGAATTATTTGTTTAGCAGAGTGATGGCGTTCGAGGAAAAAGTGTCGTGTCTACTTGTTCTGGTGTGCAGTGCTCTATAGCGTTGTTTTGAGGGAAGAAGTTGAAACAGTTTATGTCCAGATGTGAGGGGTCTGTAAATATTTTCACAGCCCTCTTTTTGACTAGTGCAGTATACAGGTCCTCCATGGAAGGCAGGTTGGTAGTAATTGTTTTTTCTGCAGTCCTAATTATCCTCTGAAGTCTGTGTCTGTCTTGTTGGGTTGCAGAACCAAACCAGACAGTTATAAAGGTGCAGATGATAGACTCAATATTTCCTCTGTTGAACTGAATTGGGCAGTTTGACCATTCATTCAAACTGAATGAATGTTCACTAAAAGAACTGCTGTAAGTTGAGGACTACCTGTATATAACTATTCCCTCCACAACGACCTCTCAATCTATATGGAAGCTCAGGACCTCACTTAAAGAAGTAGTAAGTAACTAGTAGTAAGTAATTAGTCTCTCTTAGTTGACTGTACTGATATGAAGATTTGTTTGTGTATGCCTGGGGGAGGGGATGATGCAGCTGAAAATAAAAATAAAAATACAAGGAACATAATAGAGGACAAACAAACAGACAACAAGCTCCTTTTCATTAGACATAATGCTATATAAAAAGATCGGCATTGCATCACATGATGGTGCCCGCCATCTTGACTTTTTTTTACCCTCTCAGGCAGCCCTGCAATAGATTCTAAAATTTCATTCCCACCGAGCCATTCATTTTTTTTCTCTTCCAACTTTTCAATGTCATTGTAACACAATCCATCTTAAAAAAAAATAATATGGAAGAGAGGAAAAATAAATGGGGTAGGGAATCATCTTTGCCTCCAACTAATAATATTCCATGGGAAATGATGTAGCAATTTTTAGGCAGCCTGGAAAGAAAATAAATGTCAAATATTGTCACATATATAATGTATGGAGTGTATATGAAAAGATTAAATTTGGGACTCCAGAAAAGTTGAGGCAGATACAGGCACAATTTATTTTCCCCTGTGAAAATTGCTGTAATAAATATTTTTTTACAAGGGATGGATAGGCTCACCTGACTGGATACTTAAAAACTTATTTTTGAGTAAATATTATAATTTTGCGGGTTGCCCCCCTTCCATGATTATGTCTGCTGTTCTTATGCAGATAATCCTCGACTTATGACAGATCGAAGTTACCCCAAACCCAAATGAAAGTACTAATCACCCAGATTCAAAGTTCCAATGGCTGCTCCTACCCCAGCCATAAGTCATGTGACTGCATTTTGGGTGCTTGGCAACTGGCCAGCATTTACTACCACCTGCAGCATCTCATGGTCACATAAAGGTGATTTATAATGTTGTTGTTGTTGTTTTCCAGGAAGCAGCATTTCTCGTTTTCAGCAAACTCTGTCCATTGCAGATAATGGGCTAACAGCCATTGCAAAAAAAATGTTGTAAAATTGAGCTGGTCACAGGATGACCCTCTCAATGACCAGCACCACTTACAACCATAATTCTAACCTCAGTTACAGTCATAAGTTGAAGACTACCTGTGCATGCATACCAGCACACAAACACACAAGAATCAATTGCCTGGAGGTGTGATGGGTTCTCCTTTGTTGGTAGAGGCTTAATTGACATTTGTTGGGGTTGATTTGTTCATGTTTTATACATATATGTATGTAATCTGTATATGTATGTAATCTATATATGTATGTAACCTGTATATTATATATGTAAATTCTCTCTCTCCCCCTCCCCCCCTCTCTCCCTCCCTCCCTCTCCCTCCCTCTCTCTCTCTCTCACACACACACACAAATAGGTCAACCTATTTTCCAAAGCACCAGAAGGCAGGACAAAAAGCAATGCATGGAAAATTAACCAAGGAGGGAAGCAACCTCAAACTAAGGAGGAACTTCGTAACAGTGAAGACAATCAACCAGTGCAACAGAAGTTGCCTTCAGAAATTGTGGGTGCTTCATCACTGGAGGTATTTAAGAAGAAATAGGATAATCCTTTGACCGAAATGGTATGGAGTCTCCTGCTGGAGCAGCAGGTTGGACTTGAAGATCTCCAAAACAATTCTTTGCTCTGTTATTTAATTTAGATTCTTCCAAAGAGGAGACAAATTAAAGTGGGTGACCTTAATAGCCTCCTCCAGACCTGTAATCTTGAATTGTATGACATGACATTTTAGACTCTCTCGTCCACTCCATGAATTAGACCAAAAGCCTTTATCTGCCTTCCAATCCAACATAGACATAGATGGTGTTTTTGATTAACAACTTGACAGAAGACTCTTCAGAAAGTCACTCATGCCTTGGTCACCTCATGTTTGGATTACTGCAATGTGTTCTGCATGGGTCTGCCCTTGTGGGAGAAGGACAAGCAGAGCCTGAAGGTGGAGTCAAGAGAGTAATCAGCCTAGAATCCTTACATTCTCACAACCGGTCTAAATCCAACCCCTCTTGAAGTCAATTAATTCTTATCTCACACCGATTTAGTGCTGATTGCTATGGACCAGATTCCTCTGTATATGCAATAAATCAGCTTACCTGGAACAGCATATGGTCCCAATTCTTTGCACCTGACACTCTTGAAGACCAGTTAAAAGCTAAAGCTCGTCCAAAATGCAGCAGCACAAACAGTAACGTGCCCCTGTATCACCATTGCTATGCCAGCTGCATTATCAGCCAGTCAACTCTCAAGTATAATTCAAAACACTGGTCACATCGCACTCATGTCAGAAGCACTATGGGGCTTCCAGGTTGAAAGGATTGTGGGTGACATCACTGTTGCCTGGGGACACCCAATAGGCAGCTCCTTTCATGTCCCCAGCAGGAGCTGGAGCAAAGGACAGGAGCTCACACCTGCAGTAGCACTCAGGTCTCGAACGCGGGCTTGCTAACCTCCAACCTAGCATCCTTACCTTGCAAGCCGCCATGCTCCTAAAATACTGCTTATTATCTGTAAAGCCCTATATGGTGTTTCTTCCAGCACAGGGAAAGCATCCAAGTTCCTTTCAGAACTTGTAACAGTGGCCCCCAATCTCTTGGGCACTAGGGATCGGTTCGTGGACCAGAGGGAACATGGTTTCCTACGGTGCCTACGTCCCATGGATGGGACTTCGCTTGTTTGCATGGCCTGGTTTCTGGCACATCGCGGCCAGGTGCCGTTCCATGAACTGGGGTTTGGGGACCCCGTCTTATGGAATCTAGGATGTGTGTCTTTGCAGTTGCAGTGTGCCTTGACAGTGTGTCTCTGCAAATTTTCAGACCTAATGCCACAGTGTGACAACAGCACCTTCTAACCAGGATTCCTCAAAACTTTGGAAACCTGATTTTAACCCAGACCTGGGAATATTTATTTGTCCTGTTCTTTTTTGCTATCTGTTAGGTTATTTTAGCCTGGGCTACCTATCTGTTGTTGTTGTTGTTTTCAAAAAGATTGGGTAAAAAAGTGGGGGGGCAATAAGGCTGCTCCATTCTTTTCTTATCCTCTAGTTCCCTCTAGTGTCCTGTAAGGTCCACTTGTTTAAATAGCCCCCCAAAGAAGCTCCATTTTCCCTTGAGAAAATGACTTCTACCCTGTTTCTCCAACAATACGGACTCCCCCAATAAGAAGTCCCAGCATGTTTTATAGGCATGAAATGAAATTAAGCCCCTCCCCCCAAATTAAGGCCTATATTAAAACATGCAAAGTGGGGGGGAATGGTGGGGGGGCTTGCCGTTAGGAAGTACTTTTGTTGCACGCCCGGATATGGTGCTGCCTGCGTTGACCCTGATACGAAGTGCCCCACCAACACCGAGGTCAACATCCAAGCCGTCGCTGCCCACCCTAAGATGCAAGGGGGGGGGGTAATTAAGTCACCCCCCAAAAGATGGCCAAACCGTTTTTTCAGGGCTCAAAAAAAATAAGACCCGGCCTTATTATATGATAAACACGGTAGTTCAATCAAAGCTATAATTCCAAATCAGCCTGGACCTTTAATCTAAATGGTCAGCTTTCTGAAATCCATAATTTGAGAAACCTTTGCTGTATAATCTGAAAACTCATATATTTCAAGGCTGCTTTTTTTTTTTTTTAAACCAACCTTATTCCTCCTGAGCTCTCGCCTCACAATCAGGAGGCTGTGAGTTCGATCCTAGGTAGAGGCAGATATTTCTCTCTCTGGACACAATGAGAATATATCTCCTGGACAAAACTCTGCATTGGTAACAGGAAGGGCATCTGGCCAGCAAACACTCCACTCCATTCAGTTGCCCAGACACTTCACCCTGCAAGGGGTTATGGGATCATTAAAATAAGATGAACCTTATTCCTCCTTTAAGGAGGGAGGAGGAAACACATCTGATGAATACAAGGAAACCTTGCCGACCTGAAAGGTCTTTAACTTTCTAATGCAATGATAAATAAAACAATAAAATTAAAAAATTAAATTAATAAAATATAAAATAAAATAATTAATTTAATTTAATCCAAAAGATCATTAAAAGCTAAATGTCCCTAAAAGCCTGAATTGTGGAGGGTGAGCTTGGTGGTGTGATGACCCAGGGCGGGATACAAAACACAATCACAGACAACAGGTGAAGCCCCTTTTATTCCTTCACTTTGCTTCCAAGCTGCGAATATCCTTGACGAAAGACAAAAAACTCCTCCACAAACAGTTACAAGAAGGAGGGAAGAAGCAACACAAACCAGGCAAGATAAGGGCTGGAGGACGTCCACAGATAACACAGACTGGGAAGGATGCCAAACTCAGAGAGGAACCATAAACTAGAGATATTTACACACTTTGTTTCCAGCATTCGCCCATATGCATGTCCGTCCTCTTATCCAGTTGTCACAGCTGCAGCCCATGAAGAGGATCGAGGCCCTCTCCTCCCCCTTAGACCACATCTCTCCCTTATCCTCTCCTCCCTGCGTGCCCTAGGATGGAGAGGGGATGGGCCTGGGTCCTCCTCTGACAGCTCAGCTGGCCTTTGCCCTCCACAACCTCCTCCACAACCTCCAAAGCCACACTCCCACTCCCTGTCAGCTGTTCCTCCTCTCCCTCAATCTCCACCAAGGGCATGACAGGTGGAATCCCCATCCCCAACCCCTCAATTCCTAACCTGGTCACCAAATAACACTTTCTGCAGTCTACTCATGAGGAGTGGCTGTTTGGAACCATGTGTCTGATCCCAATGATCTCACCTTCCTCTGGGGAGGTTTCACTGGCCCAGGTCTTGCATCAAGCGGCAATTTCCTCACAAACATGATCCTGCATGTCAGCAGCATGTCAGTTCACCACGATGCTCACCAGAAGTCAACATCCATTCGGCAGTCGTCAAACACCAATTCCTTGATGGATCTCAGCTCAAGATCCATGTTGTGGAAAAGAACTGGCAGATGAAGATAAATGGTTGCTGAATGGGAGTCCCAAAGTTGCTTTCTTTCAAAAGGGGTCAAGGGGTCGCCAACCTTTTGGACCTCAGGGACCACCAAACTCATAATTTGAAATCCCGCGGACCAGAAACCCTGGGAAAATCCCCCCAAAAAGTCTGCAGGAAAATTCCCCACCCCGTTTTCCTACCGACCGATCATTCTTTATTTGGGATTGCAGGATACCGTCTCCAGCTCCATTCTCAGGGACAGGGAGAGAGAGAGAGAGAGACTTTTGGCTTCATGCAAGGAAAGCAGCAGAAGCAGCAGAAGTCTTCCTTTCTCTCCCCCAAACTCTGCCAGAAATGACTCTTTATGAGACTTATCATGCCAGCACAATCTCTTAGAGCAGGATGCCTTGCAGGGTCCCAAAGACTCATTTCTGGTAGAGTTTGGGGAAGACAAAGAAAAACTTTTGCTGCTTTCCTTGCATGCAGCCAAAAGCAAAAAAAGAAAGAAGCAGAAAGAAGTAGCCCAGTAGCCAGGCCAGGCACATGGGACAAATGGGGCAAGTTCCCCACCTCCACCCTTTCCTTCCCTCCCCTCATTACCTCATGTTGTTCACAATGCAAGCAATGCAAGTCTTCTGTTCTCGTGGGCCTTGTGGGCAGCGCAGTTTTGTGCTCCTGCACAGACCGGAGGGTGCTTTGGGGGTGACATTTCTCTGCGGACCAGCACAATTTTCTCATGGACCACCAATGGTCCCTGACCCACTGGTTGGCGACCACTGTGCTCGAAGACATTTTGCTTCTCATCCAAGAAGCTTCTTTAGTTCTGACTGAATAATGGAGGATGGAAGGATTATATCCAGAGGTGGTATTCAGCAGGTTCTGAGCAGTTCTGGAGAACCGGTCGTGAAAATTTTGAGTAGTCCAGAGAACCGGCATGTAGAGTTGTAATTGCAGGAATGTTCCAATCTCGGATGGCAAACCTCAGTTAAAGAATGTTTCCAAGCAAATACAACTCAGGTAAACAAAGTCACTAATCTAAAGGAGGATTAGAGAGAGGAAGTAAACATATGTTAGACTTTAACTAGAGATAATTAATTGTGTTAATTACTATGCTAAACAGTAACAAAAGTTAAGCAGTAACCAAAGTTAATCAATGATGGAGGATAATTAAAAATATGTATAAATGCAAGACTAGACTCCAATAAAGATCATCATGATTCAGTTGTCCAATGATCAAACAACTCGACTGCCTCGTCATTACGACACCGGCAAATGACACCTCTGACTGGAGATTTTACAGTATGCTTCCCCTGCCACATCCACCAAGCCACGCTCACAGAACCAGTAGTAAAAAAAAAATTTGAATCCCACCACTGATTATATCCCTTGCAGTCATCTGATTGTTAGTACTCTCTCTGAGAGTTATTGAAGCCACTTGGAGGTTCATCTGCTTGGAGGTTCATCTGTTCCCTCAGAATCACCTGAATACTGCAAATGGGCATGGAGCCTTCTTGGGACTGCTGAAAGGACTGTGCTGTAGAATGGAGATAGATGGCATGATATCCCCCTGATGAAAGAGGACTGTTCAGTATTAACATAGATGACTTCTTTGACCCCATGCCAATCATGACCCGGGTGACTAAGGGCCAGTGGTGGTATGCTACCAGTTCGGACTGGTTCAGTCAAACCAGTAGTTTAAAAAAAAGCCTCCAACGATCACCTGAGAGGAGGGGGGGGAAAAGCCTCTGAGGATCAACTGAGAGGAAAAGAAAAGCGCAGGATTGGCCCTCCCACCTGCCTCTCCTTTATCTTCTCAGCTGATTGGTGCTGCAGGCCTCAGCTGGGGCGGGGAAAGCCGCGCCTGTGCGTTAGATGCATACACATGCATGCACGATCACCAAACCAGTAGCGGAAGAGGTAGGATCCCACTGGGTGCTGAGGACTTCCATAGACCCTGATGAATGGGACTTTTGGGAAGCCAAAACTTGGTGGGAAGTTAAAGAAGCCAAAAATTTTAAGATTACCGGTAAAACAGAAAAAAAAAAGCCGAAGAAAATTATTTCAATATATGTTTACTACAGAAAAATTACTGTGTGCATAGAGGTGAAAAGTTTTGACACCATTCACAATGGAAGAACGGTTGGTGAAGTTGATTGTTTTTACTGGTTAAATGGACTTCTCCAGTAGAGAACAGACATTATATACACTTACTGGTAACTGGAAGCCTCTTATGGATTTTTTCCCCCCCCGTAAAAATGCAGGGAAAGTGAACCTGTGATTTATGGTTTTGATAATTAGACAAGATCGTTCATAAAAAGTCGAGTAATGTGATGCAATGTTAGAGAGAGGTGAAGATATATGTCTATATACAACTGTCATGAAGAATATTGGAAGCAATTTCTTTATATCTTCTCCCTTCTCTATTTTTCTTCCACTATTTTTCTTTTCTTGTACCTTTTGCTTTTGCTTTGCTTTATTTCTTTTTTCTTTTTTACTTTAGTTTGTGTTACTTTTGTGTTATTTTTCTTTAAAAGCTTTAAAAATATAGATAGATGATAGACGATAGACAGACAGATACATAGAGAGAGAAAGAGAGAGAGAGATGGATAGATAGATAGATAGGCAGATAGATAGATAGATAGATAGATAGATAGATAGATAGATAGATAGATAGATAGATAGATAGATAGATAGATAGATAGATAGATAGACGGATAGGCGGATAGATAGATAGATAGATAGATAGATAGATAGATAGATAGATAGATAGATAGATAGATAGATAGATAGATAGATAGACGGATAGGCGGATAGATAGATAGATAGATAGATAGATAGATAGATAGATAGATAGATAGATAGATAGATAGATAGATAGATAGATAGATGATAGACGATAGATAGACAGACACATAGAGAGAGAGAGAGAGAGAGAGAGAGAGAGAGAGAGAGAGAGAGAGAGAGAGATGATAGATAGATAGATAGATAGATAGATAGATAGATAGATAGATAGATAGATAGATAGATAGATAGATAGATAGATAGATAGATAGATAGACGGATAGGCGGATAGATAGATAGATAGATAGATAGATAGATAGATAGATAGATAGATAGATAGATAGATAGATAGATAGATAGATAGACGGATAGGCGGATAGATAGATAGATAGATAGATAGATAGATAGATAGATAGATAGATAGATAGATAGATAGATAGATAGATAGATAGATAGATAGATAGATAGACGGATAGGCGGATAGATAGATAGATAGATAGATAGATAGATAGATAGATAGATAGATAGATAGATAGATAGATAGATAGATAGATAGATAGATAGACGGATAGGCGGATAGATAGATAGATAGATAGATAGATAGATAGATAGATAGATAGATAGATAGATAGATAGATAGATAGATAGATAGATAGATAGACGGATAGGCGGATAGATAGATAGATAGATAGATAGATAGATAGATAGATAGATAGATAGATAGATAGATAGATAGATAGATAGATAGATGATAGACGATAGATAGACGGATAGGCGGATAGATAGATAGATAGATAGATAGATAGATAGATAGATAGATAGATAGATAGATAGATAGACGGATAGGCGGATAGATAGATAGATAGATAGATAGATAGATAGATAGATAGATAGATAGATAGATAGATAGATAGATAGATAGATAGATAGATAGATAGATAGATAGATAGATAGATAGATAGATAGACGGATAGGCGGATAGATAGATAGATAGATAGATAGATAGATAGATAGATAGATAGATAGATAGATAGATAGATAGATAGATAGATAGATAGATAGACGGATAGGCGGATAGATAGATAGATAGATAGATAGATAGATAGATAGATAGATAGATAGATAGATAGATAGATAGATAGATAGACGGATAGGCGGATAGATAGATAGATAGATAGATAGATAGATAGATAGATAGATAGATAGATAGATAGATAGATAGATAGATAGATAGATAGACGGATAGGCGGATAGATAGATAGATAGATAGATAGATAGATAGATAGATAGATAGATAGATAGATAGATAGATAGATAGATAGATAGATAGATGGATAGACGGATAGGCGGATAGATAGATAGATAGATAGATAGATAGATAGATAGATAGATAGATAGATAGATAGACGGATAGGCGGATAGATAGATAGATAGATAGATAGATAGATAGATAGATAGATAGATAGATAGATAGATAGATAGATAGATAGATAGATAGATAGATAGATAGATGGATAGACGGATAGACGGATAGGCGGATAGACAGATAGATAGATAGATAGATAGATAGATAGATAGATAGATAGATAGATAGATAGATAGACAGATAGACGGATAGACGGATAGGCGGATAGATAGATAGATAGATAGATAGATAGATAGATAGATAGATAGATAGATAGATAGATAGATAGATAGATAGATAGATAGATAGACGGATAGACGGATAGGCGGATAGATAGATAGATAGATAGATAGATAGATAGATAGATAGATAGATAGATAGATAGATAGATAGATAGATAGATAGATAGATAGATAGATAGATAGACGGATAGGCGGATAGATAGATAGATAGATAGATAGATAGATAGATAGATAGATAGATAGATAGATAGATAGATAGGCGGATAGATAGATAGATAGATAGATAGATAGATAGATAGATAGATAGATAGATAGATAGATAGATAGATAGATAGATAGATGGATAGACGGATAGGCGGATAGATAGATAGATAGATAGATAGATAGATAGATAGATAGATAGATAGATAGATAGATAGATAGATAGATAGATAGATAGATAGATAGATGGATAGACGGATAGGCGGATAGATAGATAGATAGATAGATAGATAGATAGATAGATAGATAGATAGATAGATAGATAGATAGATAGATGGATAGACGGATAGGCGGATAGATAGATAGATAGATAGATAGATAGATAGATAGATAGATAGATAGATAGATAGATAGATAGATAGATAGATAGATAGACGGATAGGCGGATAGATAGATAGATAGATAGATAGATAGATAGATAGATAGATAGATAGATAGATAGATAGATAGATAGATAGATAGATAGACAGATAGACAGATAGATAGATAGACGGATAGGCGGATAGATAAATAGATAGATAGATAGATAGATAGATAGATAGATAGATAGATAGATAGATAGATAGATAGATAGATAGATAGATAGACGGATAGGCGGATAGATAGATAGATAGATAGATAGATAGATAGATAGATAGATAGATAGATAGATAGATAGATAGATAGATAGATAGACGGATAGGCGGATAGAT